>VKOC01017375.1:0-123194 GCA_009364415.1 Spea multiplicata
TGTGTGGATTGGTATATGTGTGGATTGGTATATGTGTGTGGATTGGTGTATGTGTGTGGATGAGTATGTGTGTGGATGGTATGTGTGTGGATTGGTAAGGGTGTGAGAGTGATGGGTGTTATGCTGTACCATTTCCAATGTCTTTTTCATGATCTAATTATGCTCTAAAAGTACATCATAACTCCCATCACTCTATACTGTTCCATACAGTGGCAGAGCTGGGAGGCAGAGGCCTTGCACCCCCACCGCAGGACTCCTGAAAGGTAAGTGAACTTCAAAGAGGGAGAGGGTAGATAGTTAGGAGGGGGTAGTTGCGGCGGGCTTAAGGGGCTCTGCGTTAATGCGGCCATATAGGACCAGTCAGTCCGGTCCTGACTGGGCCTATTTTAAGGTGGGGGTTACATAGTGAAAAGGGGGAACATAGTGAGAAGGGGCAGATAAGATGAAGAGAGGGGGTAGTGTGAATGCGTATGAGAATGAATAAAATGTGTGGATGAATTGTGTGAATGCGTATGACAATTAATGAATTCATGTGAGGATGAATTGCTTGAATGATTTGTGAGACTGCATTAATGAATGTGTTAATGATTTGTGTGAATGATTAAATGCAAAGATGGTACATGAAGGGTGGGCTTTAACAATAAATAAATAAATAAATATGGGCTGCTCAGGCTTCAATGCCCGTGCCTATTTTTTGTCCCAGTCCGGGCCTGACCACAATCACTTTTTATGCACAGCTCCAACATGTGTCTGGTACTAAGGAAAATGGATATAGCTGTACTGATCCATGAGAAGATGAATCACAATCCATAAAACTGAAGAGATGGATACATACACATATTGTTTTGTAGACTCATACATGCCTACACTAGAAACAAAACTCCAATTTTCTGCATGAATCTGTTGGAGCAGTATGCTTTGCCGTGCCGTTCCCTAAAATTTGCAGAGGAGGGTCCTGCCATCTACAAGTGCTGACAGCTGCATCCAGTGTTTCAGAGTAGCTGGGAACATGCATGAGATGACAGCTCCATCCATTCCAATTATTTTTGCACCCCGTTGACTTTAATAAAGTGTGATGTGCAGAGATTCAACGTGCTCTCTACACATGGATTCCCTACTCATCTCAAGGGAAAAAATGCACATTAGTCATTCACTATCTTTTGAATGGAAAACGCACATTTTCTTGCATTATTGAAAACCTTTCCATAAGTATATGCAACATCAATTATATGAACTGATACCAAGTATTTATTAAATGATGCACTGATATTCTTGTAAATAAAACCATCTCACAACACACACGCTGTTTGATGTCACCAGAGTCATTTGCATCAACTTATTCCCCATTAATTACACTGTGTGGTTTTTGACTGGAAATAACTTACTGAGAGAACCTGTGCCAGGAAACATATACTTGCTCATCAGTAAAAAGCATTGTCAATGAAAGCCACTGACTGCATGGAGGTGATCCTATTATGTAGCACATTGAAGATGTACGTAATGGGATTCTAGTAAATTGCTTAATGGATACATGTTTATTAATAAATTATTCCTTCTTTCCTTTATGCAGACAATGGTTGTTGCACAATGGGTGGTTTTTCCATTTGTTTGGTAGGCCAATAAATAATGTCATACGTGAGCATTTGAGGCAGTGCCGGATTGGCATTGGTGGGGCAGCCCTGGAACTTTAAGATCACAGACCCTCAGATGAGGTAATTGCAGTCGATGGCTAGATATGCGTGGCCACACGATATGTTTAGGTCTGGAGACATGCTTGGCCAGTCCATCATATTTCTGCTTCTTTACCAAGGCAGGGGTCGTCTTGGAGGTGTGTTTGGGGTTGTTACCCTTACAAAAAATAACTGCAGTAAACTGAAGTACAAATGCAGTAAAACTGCAGTACATTGAAGTACAACTGTAAGTTTGCAATCTATTGAAGTAAAATGGCAGTACATTAAAGTACAAACATATTAACAACTGCAGTATAAGTTTTTTCGTGCCCAAAAAACTGCATTGTTCTACATGTAACAAAGTGCAGTATTACTTAAAAAAAACTGCAGTAATTTTTGTAAGGGTTATCATGTTGGAATACTGCCCTGCGGCCTGGTCTCCGAAGGGAGGGGATCATGCTCTGCTTCAGTATATCACAGTACATGTTGGCATTCATGGATCCCTCAATGAACTGTAGCTCCCCAGTGCCGGCAGCAATCATGCAGGCCCTGACCATGACACTCCCACCACCATGCTTGACTGTAGGCAAGACACACTCGTCTTTGTACTTCTCACTTGTTTTCACGTGATAAGATATAGATATATATATATATTTACAAAAACGTGAGGGGTGTACTCCCTTTTGTGAGATATTGTATATGCACAGAAATGCATAGTTTTAAACATTATGCATTTATACCATGCATTATTAATGGCCAGATTATTTGACATGTTTACAAGTTTGCCTGTTTTTTTTTTTTTTTTTTTTAACAAATCTGAAAATTTTATTATTCATGCTTTTCCTTATTACTATGCAGATTTTGAAGTGATCGAAAAAAAATAATTAAAATGGGTTCATATAATTATGCATGTGTGCTTTGAGTGCACTACAGGAGGCCTTTGCATGGAGTGTTTGAAATTTGCATAATTAATTTCAAGCGAATACTCAAAGTATTTTTTGTGGCATATAACATTTCTGTTGTATTACAGATATCGCTACTCAACAACAGAGTGTTGTATATATTACCTGTGTTTATCGTAAAGTAGATAGAAGAAAAAGATAATAAGCATAATTATATGCAACTCACTACCTACTGCAAGCTATTTTGGGAGTTTAATCCTTCAACCTGTACCTCCTACTGGCTTTTCTCGTTGATAAAGAACTTTCATTTCAGGAAGGCTACAAATTAACAAATGATCACAATAAGTCTGACTGAGTATTTATATTTTTTATATTTTCATGTTTAAATGAACAAGCAGAGCATAAAAATATTTAAATGTTTTTAAAAGGTCACTCCAGCCTTCATAAGGCCTTTAATCAATATGGCAGCTGAGAGATTCCATCCAATTTTTGTTTTGTTCCCTTTGCCCGCTCCTCTCATTGCAAGTGATATATAAACTAACACTATATATAATATACATTATATAAATTTCCAGCACTTGGTCAGTCAACGCTGCAGGTGTTAGGTCCCCGTGCGAATGTACAGGCAAATCTCCCACTGGTTTCTATTGGAGAGCATTCCTGACACTGATTGGCTGCTTAAGTATATATTTTAACATAACTTTAACATAACATTGTACTAGTGGCATTTGTTTTGTGGATCTGGGGTAAGGACACAGCCAAATCCTACAGTATCGAAGTCCAGTAATGTGAAGGAGATAATAAGCATCAGCTGGTAAGTTAAAGAAAGAATTGACGATGGCGAATGTTTTTTGTCAATAAAGTTTTGCTGCGTTATTACGCAAAAGGTCTCTACAGTCTTATTCACACCGCAGGCCATTCTGGAGGGATTATGCTACAAAACGCCCATAACCGTTTAATTGTGGAGGTTTTTCAACTGGGGAATTCCACTATACCACCAAAGATTAAGATCATAAAGTCGGATACACATGGAAATTTTTGGTCTCAGGATCTTGAATCCTTAAATAGTACATCTTTACGGGAGTAATATCCAGTTTATCAATACTGTGGACTACAGTTCACTAGACTTTACAGTAGGCGCCATCTTTTGTTTATCCATATTGGCGATACTATTATTTCACTCTGGTTGGAACAGATATACTTTTATTATTATTATTTATTGTTTGTGTCATGCCATCAGATTCTGCAGCACTGTACAAGGGGTAGACAGGACATAGCAATTAGTTATTTTTTTGGTGTATCCATATTATGACATCATGTATTGAGTTCCGATTGTGGTATATTAATACATTCCTTTATATGACAATTACATCAAGGGTTACTATAACATATAAACATCCCCCTTTACATTTTATATATTTTTTATTATCTACATGAATCGTTCATCACTTTATATTTAGTTACATGATCTATAGGTGTGCTGGTTCCAATTTCACCTTCAGTCAATTTTGCCAGGTGGGGGACACTGGCGAGAAATTTCTAGCATTTACAGTTTTACACAGCTCACTTAATTCTTTTTTAAAGGTGAAAGGCTAGCCAATCATCAGATGGATATATTCTTGTTTTTATTTGGCTATTGTACATGCCATTTTCTTCTTTTTTAACGGAATATCTCTTGTGTAAAGCTGACATTGTCCTTTGCATTAGAAATGGTTCACATACACTTACAAATGCTAACAAGAAAATCAACTCTTATTATGCAATTGTTCCAGAAACCATAAAAATACTTCCTTGTGGAACAATATTCAACTTGATTTAATTTATAGGCTCAGTCCAAATTTTTCTTCTTTTTCAAAACAGCTACTTACCCATCATGGAGCACTTTCCTTACCGAAAGGAATTATGAGTATTCATATGCAAATGAACTGGGAGTTAGAATTCTATGTTCCCGATTCACTAGAATCCTAAACTTTTGACGGAACCTAACAAATTAACAAATTGTAAAAGATGTTGTATGCAGTGACGAATTACCCAGGTCTTCTTGGGTCTGCCAGGGGAGATCAGAGGATCTTCCCTAACCGACCGATGATCCTCACTTTCCGCAAAAGCTTGGCAAGCTTTACCAATACAAAACCGTTGGGAGGCACAACATTACTACAGAAAATGCGGCCTAAAATATGAAAGAATACTTAAAGCATACCTCACAACTTGTACCCTCCTCAAATCGGGAAGCCCTTTTACTGTTATAGCCAAAAAACAAGCAGGGTTTTTTTTTTACACATCATACCTGTTTAATAGGGGCAATATCTTTTTGGGACTCAAACCCCATTGTCCCTTTTTCCTTTCCGCTTGTCTTTTCTAGGAGCTTATAATCGTTTGCTGGATATGAGTGTATCACAGACTTCTACTATCCTGAAAGCCACAATTTTGTGTATAGAAACAACAGAAATTAAAGCATGTAAATAAATTGCCTTGTTCAATGACACGACTAGCAGCCAATAGGTCACATATTTACAATAAAGTCCATGCCCATGGCCACATCTCTAAAACTTGTGTTCCACTTATGCACAACACATTTTTAGTAAAATGTCTATTTTTATTTTTCATGTTGTGGATTTTTAATTTATAACATTATACCTTGAAAGTAAAGCAAATCAAATGAATCTACAAAAGAAGTACCCACACATTGGCAGATAGCTGTACTTTAATTCTTCTATACCCTATGCACTGATTAGATTCAGTTTACTTTCTAACATCACAAACTTATATAATGTCTAATAGTTTCCACCTCTGCCATATGTCTGTGGCAGAGAATGTTACGATCCCAAATCCTCACAATCACTGCACTAAAACAATCCATCTTACAAAATTTTTCATGAACATTTTTAAGACATTGCGGGGGTGATTGATTTGTCCACCATCCAGAGTTAGACTGTGCGCACAAATAAAATCACCTACAAGTTGAAAAAAAGACAAAAAACATGCTATTCTCATTCTTCAATTTTTATTTTTTTCCCCAGTAGAGCATGTATATTTCAGAACATGATTTAAAAATATTTAACGCTGATAAATGTAATCAACATGTTAAAATCATAACTAACCTAAAGCTATTAATCACTCATTAGATATGTGCAGGATAATCATTTAATTCTTAGATTTACTAGCATTTTAACGATAGCCCCTAAACAACATTTTCTATACAACTTTGAGAACACTGCTTAACAATAGAGCAGTAGTTTATGTTAAAATGTTACTCTCCCTTTTATTATCTTTGTATTGCTTCATTTCACCATTAATATTAAATGTCAGAACGAAAGGCCAATTTATGTTACGGTTAGTGTAGAGAAGGACTTTAATGAACACAAAATCCTGACACAGGCCAAACCATACACCTGATTATTGATCTCCATCTATTCATAGAAACTCTGTTGGGAATTAATTCTGCAAGCCCTGCTAAAAGCAACACATTGATTTCTCCCAGTAATTATACCAAAACACTCTGTCACTGTCAAAATCTGGACATGAAGGACAAATCCCATCATTGCTCACTACTATTATATTAAAAGTTAATTTGTGGTAAGACAGAGGGAGTTTACACTACCATGGGAAGTATAGCATCTGCAATGCTAGGGGTGCCAAAACTCATTTGTGGCTGAGTAACATGGGTGTTGAAGAGAAGAGCAGATGTGTGTCAAGTAGTGGTGTAACTAGAGACCACAGGGCCTCCGTGCAAAATTGCTCCAGGGTACCCCAACTTTACAAAGCAACATGTCACCTTTAGCCTTAAGCAACGTCTGAGTGCCACCTTGTCCCCAAACAGCTTATGAGTGCCATCATAACCCCCAAACCTGTCTGTGCCATCTTTGCCCCAGCTTGTCAGTGCCCCCAGACAGCATACTTGTGCCATCTTTGCCCCCATATAGATGGTCTGTGCCATCATTGCCCCCAACAGCTTGTCTGTGCCTTCGTTGCCCCTTGCCCCTTCCAAGAATACACTTTAGTATACATGTGTAAACACACTTACACAAATGTACGCATGATATGAGACATATACATGCTTACACATGTACTCATACTCACTATCACACTTGTGCACACTTATTCTACACACACTCCGTCTCACACTACACTAAATACACAGTCATGCTCACACACAAACACAATACATCATATCCATGCTCAAATCCATGCTAACACAAACTCCATCTAACACCACTTACACATCCATGTTCACACACACTTACACATACACATCTATGCTCAAACACACTAACGTATTCATGCTCATACATACAAATTTCACGTACAAATTCTTGTTAACATATGTTAAAAACGCAGATATTCCTTCTCACATACACTTATACATACACATTCATGCTCTCACACACTTGTGAATAGACATTCATGCTCACATAAACTTATATTAATTTATTTAAAAAATAAGAGCATGAAGGGCACCTTTTTATGTGCAAAAAGCCAAAGAGATGCAGGCAGCCCCTTTCGGAACCTCTTATACTTCTTATACCTCTGATACTTCTGGACTTTAAAGTGACTTTAATGTATTTCAATTTCTAATGCACATAAATATGATCACTTTTTCTACAGATCTATCAAAAGATCTATTTTAAGATCTGTGTTTACTCAAGATTTGGCATTTGCTTTACCATTGTAGGCCACAGGGTTTGCAATAAGCCTATTAGAGGACACTACGTTTTCTCAATATTTTACAGTGAGGTTTGACACATTAAGAGTACTGAGCAATTCCAGATCTATGTTTCTTAAGTTCATAGCACAGAGCAGAAAATTATATGTCTGACAATTTCCTCAAAGTCCCAGGGCACAGTATCTGATTTTGGCTCTGTTTTCATAATACAATCACAGTATCCGAGCATTTGTTGCACGTTTAATGTTTGTTCTTTAATAGCTGTGTTCTACACTTCTTCCATAACATATTTATTGACTGATAATTTGCTCTCATGCAGAAAACAAATGTATTTATTTTAACATCTCTACAGTGAAGATCTGCAACTGATTTTCTATGACCCAGCAATGAATGCCTATTTGTATACCTTCTTATTCTTTATCAATGTCAGTGTATGTTTAGGGCATTTATACACAGGGGCAGGCTGGCTCTGAACTGAACCCTGGGTTGGTCCAAATTCTTTAAGTGAGGTAGCCCGAATTTCTGCTAGCACATTATGGATATTTGCGGTGGGTTGAAATAACCTTGCATTACCGGACTACCTGAAGTAGTAGGTAAGTATAAGTAAGAATGTGCAGGCAAAAAGGTACAAGCATGCACAATGTATGATTTGTATCGCATGCTTAAGAGGTATACTTCCAAGTTCCCATCTGAAGCCTAGAGCTGGATAAACACGCAACCAGAATGTGGGCAGGGTAACCAAATTAACACCTTCCTGCTTTTGCAAAACCAGGCTAAATTCACAATAAAAAAGGGACAGTAGACGTGTTATGTATGCCGTGGCCTGTGGCAACGCACCAGATTTGCTCAAAGGCAGTTGCTTAGGTTGCTTTGCAAATACTCCTTTAATTAAAGCAAAGTGGGTGTGGAGTGCGTGTGGCCAAATCTCACTTCCCTGTCTGAAGAAAGAAGAAACTTACCTGAAGACTCAGCAAAGCAGGGCTTAACCCAGAAACTCTTGGTCAAACCTAGAGAGGCTAAGTACGATACCCTAGATTGGGTACTCTACATTCTGGGACACATTTTATTCCAGTGAAGCTCTATTTTCAAATTCATCAAAGCTTTACACAATGTATAATGTGTCTAATACATATTCCAATGTAAAACAAAATGGTTAAAGAGTGTTCAATACTTCTTGATTGATCTCATGAATAATGAGCATTTAGCATTTTGCAAAATGCTAGGTCCTTGTGAAAAAAAGAAAAAACTTGAATCCATACTTTCAAAATGTACTTCTAAATGAAGCATGTGTATAATACCCTGGGCAGATTTTATAATGCAACAGGTGCCAGGTGACATGGTCCTCTGCTTGCTGCCGCAGTTAAAATGAGATTTGAGCTGGGGACCTGTGCCTTATACCTGTAACCACCAGGAGGCTGGTGTCCTAGCTTTTACCTTCTAATTAGGTGACCATTGCTCCCACTTGCTTCATTAGATGTTACCACTGTGCAATCAATTAGGTGAGGTATATATTCCTCACTTTTCTAGGTTGCTTGCTCAGTTATTGGAATTACTACAGTCAAAGAGTGCATGTTTCCGAGTGCCTAGTTCCAGACCACAGTTCTATTGCTACGTTCCTGTGCTTTAGTACTTGCCACCTGCTATAGTCCCTACAACCGTTTTCACAATCATCCAGCTTCCTGCTTCTTTTGTCTGTTGCTTGGCCATCCTTAGTTGACCCTGCCTCTATGCTTGCTTCTGTGCCATCATATGTATAACAAAGTGCCCATGCTTGCTGTTGTGTCATCATATGTACAAGTGTGTTTCCAGCAGTGGTTACCTAGAGCTTTATTTGCCACTGGGGTTCAGTTCTGTTCTATGAACATTACACTTGCCTCACGGATGACCATACCTAGGAACCTCCCAAGGTAGGCTACCAGACGCTCTCCCCTTCAGAGAGGAAATGGCTAACAACTGATAAGGGCTAGCCCCAGATGGCACTAAAAGGGATAGGAGTGGGAGGGGAATTGGGCAAGGAGTGGGCACGGCTAAACACTGATCTCTTACCCTGGAGAAAAAATAGAGTGTCCTATAGACCTCGGAATGCATAGCTTTGACCAGAGACTCCAGGGTAAACCTTGAGAGTTCAAATCTATCTCTCCATTTTATCGACAGAAATCAATTACTGAACTGCCAAAGGTAATTGTGACAGATTTTATAATAAATGACAGGGTTCGGCATATATATAATCAAGGTAAAGTAAGCCTGGTACTTAAAATGTTTGGCGGCTACAACTATATTTACTTTTTTTAATATAGCGCTTAAAACTACATTTATTTTTTCTTAAATTATAGCACTGTATTCACACAAATAAGAATGTCTGCTTCAAGCATATACATATTATATATTTATACTTGACCAGACTTTATAAACAAGGAAATTCCCTTCCACGTACATTTTAGGGCAGTAAATCAGTGACTTAGCGGAACATTCCATTTATAATGTCCAAATATTTAGCCACCTATATATCCTGGTGAAATCTGTAATCCTGGTTACCGCAAACAGAGAAGGTGAAGTTTTTCCAGTAGCTTGAAATAAACTTCAGTTTTAACAAGATCTCAATTAGTACTAAGCCTAATGGTACATTTTTAGTGACCTGACAGTAAATATTTAGAAGATAGATACTTAGTTCACTGATCAGGCACTCAGAGAAATGTTAACAGGTTATGACTCTGAGGTCTTACTGAAAATCTACAGTAAGTGTGTAAAGCACAGATTGCCACCTGATTAATATATATAATTTACATCTATTATATAAAACATAGCCTCTACCAACAGGTTCAATCAGTGAATACTGCAGTACTTCTTTGGCTTTAGTGCTCCTGAAAGCAGCCTGGATTATACCAAACAGGCGCCAATGATTATTAATTTAATATGTTGAAACTCAATCATTAACCAAAACAGAAAGAACTGTGTAGGAGGAATAAATCTGGGTGAAGAACAACCAAACTCACTAACAAGGTGAAGTTGTTGAAGTTTAATGTCAAAAGTCACATAGTATGGCAAGGCTGAGCATTGCAACAAAACATAATGTAGTTATACTGCATCAGAAAGTCCTCTCCCAGGCAGAAAAATCAAGACAGACAGGAGTTTCCAGATGTTCTGTCCAAGCTCTTTCGAAGAAGCACAAAGAAACGCAATGCTGAGGGCCATAGATGCAGTGTACGGCCAAGCAGATGAAAGCCACATCATGCTTACTTCCCTACACAATTGGAAGATGTCCAGACAAAAAGCCATTCCTAAGACCAGGGGCTTAACTAGAAACCACAGGGCACTGGTGCGTAAATTGCCCCAGGGCCCCTAAACTTCACAACTTGTCTGTCCCTTCTTTGCCCCTTGCCCCCCCCCTTCACTTCCAACATACACTCTGACACACACTTACTCATACTCACTAACACACACGTACACATTACTTGTAACACACACTCCATTTCACCCACTTACACATCCATGCTCACACACCTACACATCCATGCTCACATACCTACACATCCATGGTGAAACACACTACTACACAACCATTATGACACGCACAATTATAAATCCATGCTCACACACACAATTACACATCCATGCTCACGTGATGTCTTCACGTGCCAGTTCAAAATAGTTTAGGAAGGGCCCTTCTGATAGTTTAGGGCAGCCGGTAGGAGGAGACAGGAACAAGGGGTCACACCGGTCGCACCAGGACAGCTAGAGGCACAGGCCCCATTGCAGCTGCAACCCATGCAGGCCAAACAACTCAAAGATTCAGAAAAATAAAAGGGACGGGGGTGCAGAAAAATAGCAGCAGGTGCACTGGACTGACTTGGCTGTAGCAGAAGGCAGCTTGTTTGCTGAAGGGCTGGAGAGTGGCACAAAAATGAGGATTTTCAGGAGACAGTGAAACATGGTGGGGGATTTCTTGCAAGTTTGTGGTTGCATTTCAGCAAATGGAGTTTGGGATTTTTTACGAATTAATGATCTCCTCAGTGCTGAGATGTACAGGCAGATACTTATCCATCATGTAATACCATTAAATTTACTCAACAGCATGACAACAACCCCAAACATACAACCAAAGTTATTAAGCACTATCTTTGGCGTAGAGTGATATGGTCCCCACAAAGCTCTGGTCTCAACATCATCATGTCTGTCTGAGATTACATGAAGAGAGAGTAGAAAAGGAGGCTATCTAAACCCACAGAAGAACTGTGGTTAGTTCTCCAAGATGTTACTTACCTGCCGAGTTCCTTAAAAAAATGTGTGCGAGTGTACTTAGAAGTGATTCACACCATACATTGATTTGATAAAGATTTTTGTTCTGTTCACTTACTATGCTTTTTTTGAAAGCATTATTACTTTACAGCATTTTTCTGACTAAAAAAATTGCAGTCCTATATATATATATATATATATATATATATATATATATATATATATATAAACATTATTTTTATATATTTTATAACATGTAATATTTTTCCGCTGTGCAGCATATTTTCCTTTGCAGTAGTAGCTATTCCACTTGAGGTAACAAACGTTACTGGGATCTGGGCCAAGAAAATACTGAAGAGGTGTATAATATTTTTGTGAGAATTCAAAACACATGCCTTTCCCAGTCCAAGTATTGATTACTCTATAAATACATTTGCAAGCATATGTACAGATTTTATTACCCATGAAAACTGAATCTGTGTGATTTTAACCTCATAGTTTTACAGTCATACTTAGTAACATTGCAGGGTGTGGTTGTCCACTTGCCTTTTTTACGGGAGCAGGAAATGGGACAGACATGGGCAGGAAGGCAGGTATTTGGAGTAATGTCTTGGAGAACAAATTTCTCATTGGGGTAGTACTTCGCTTAGGTCCCACGTTACCATGTGTCTCTGATGGGTTTATTCTTGCTCATCATTTTGGCATATATATATATTTATATATATATATATATGTTTGTGGCACTGGGTCTATATGGGTCCCTGGGGTGGAGCAATTGGAGAGCAGGTTGGGCCAATGTTCCATTCCCTTCCACTGGAAAAATCATGCCAACTATTGCAAGACACTAGATGTCTGTAGGATCCACTTGGGATTCCTACAAAGCCTGCATTAGGTACAGGTGCTGGGCATTAAATCCCCCGTAGCCTGACAATCAGGGAGATTGCGGAGGGGAGAGGTTGAGAAGTTCTGCTCCCTGGGCAAGGAGGGGCCCTGAAGACAACCCTTGAGTCAAGTGTGGCACCACCTGCCTATGTGTTGTCTGGGGAGGTTTCCAGAGTCTGGCTTAGCTGGGTCAGCAGGGAGATATAGTTAGTGGGTGTTTACTCTGGTCAGTCTCGACCAACAAAGTATAACCAGAGAGGGCTCCAATTAGGAGCTAGGATTTTCTTTTATGGTTTTGTTTTTGGGTTTTTGGGTGATTTGTGCAAATTGGTGTTCCTAAGCCTTATTGCCCTAGAGGACTGTGCTTATGAACTTATGAACTTATAAATGACATTTATGGCCCTTAGCTAATCAAACCTTAAATGCTTTACTCATAACAGCAAAGTTAGAAAATAAATTCTGCTCATGTGATGGATCTATCTGGCAAAATGAGTATCCTAGGACACAACTTCTGTTCATAGGTACCTCTCTGGAACTAACTTAAAGTAATGTAAGAATATTACTATATATAATTGTGAGCGGATTCCTAGCTCTTAAAGTGTTAAGTGTCTCTTCCACGACTTTAGCTAACCCAAAATAACAAAGCTTTAACTCAACTTTGTTTCAAATCATGCAGGAAAAGCATCCTCAATTGTTACCTGTAATTTAATACAGACAATTCAATACAATACAATGGCTGGAATAGACTCATTAAACTTGTGACCCCCCCATAATCATTATCATCAATGAAGAATGGACACAAATAGCATACGTTTGAACAGAAAGAATCCTTCTTGCGATCTTTCCTCATGCATTAAAGGGAAATAGTGGCCTCAGCTAACACGTTGTCATCAGCTTCTCTCACCTACTAACCTGATAGTACTAGGCTAAACAATGAGTAACAATACTTCTATTATTGAGCGAGTAGGAAAACCCAGACGCTCATGTGTGAAATAAAGTGCAAATCCTTCCAATGAACAGAACAAAAAATTAACTGCGTCTATAAACCATCATCCATCAACACACAGTAATTATTTTGTGCCCTAAACACATGTAAACATAAATCGCAGTAACAAAATAGCACAGACATATATTGATATAGCTTTGAGGAAGCCATGTACTGTATATCTAGACAGTAGATATAGACTATGTATGTGGTCACCTGCAATATGTTCTCGTTATAATAACAATTGCTCCCCCTTTAGAACCACATGATAATATGAATTAAGCAGGATTTGAACTATGGAATCAGAATAATAGATGTGAGGTAGTATGCCTAGGACCTGGATGTGAAAGGATGTGGCAGTTGGAAACAACCAGTGAATAGAGGGTCATGGGGCTAGAAAAATTCAAGAAACCATATGCAGCCATTCTGGTACCTAAGATTGGTGGTATTGTATATCTACCAAATTATATTGATCTGTTTACATATCCATTATTGATATCTAATAAATAATTTGGCTCCTACACCCTTAATACTCAATTAATTCCATGTAGTTAAACCAACTAAAAACTTCCAAAATCAGCTTGACGTGATAACACCAGGAGAAATGCTTTTTGTACCACAAGGTTATTAAAATTTTGCTCCTCAGTTAAAACATTATAGAACTTTGCATTAATTGAAATGGAATTGTGTAGAACGTTTGTGTTTTTTAACTAAAAACTAAAGTGCTAATACTGGAACAGTCCATATTACGTTAAATTCCTGCATGTACGTCATGTCACAACCAGGCTGTCAGCATTTTTAGTTAACAGTAACAGTTAAAAAAACTTATTTACACTGGGAAATTATCCCTACATACACTATATGGTCAAAAGTATTGGGACACCTGACCATTACACCGACAGGGACTTTTATGACATTCTAAGCATTCTAAATACATATACATTAATATGGCGTTTGTCCCCCTTTGCAGCTATGACAGCTCCCACTCTTCTGGGAAGACTTTCCACAAGATTCTGGAGTCTTTCTGTGGGAATTTTTGCCCATTCATCCTGCAGAGAATTTGTGAGGTCAGTCACTGATGTGGGATGAGAAGGTCTGTCTCGCAAACTCCATTCCAGTTCATCCTAAACGTGTTTGATGGGGTTGAGTTCAGGGCTCTGTGTTGGGCCAGTCAAGTTCTTCCACACAAAACTCATCCAACCATGTCTTGATGGACCTTGCTTTGTGCACCACTACACAGACAAAATATTGGGGGACACCTCTTCATTACTGAAATCAGAGGTTGGACTAGGTGCAGTGAAGGAAAATCTTAATGCTTCACAGGAGCAGCTTGGGGAAGATACTTTTCTTTTCTACCATGACTGTGCCTCCGTTTACACAAAGCAAGAACTTGTTTTCATTAATTATTTAAGAAAAACACATAGGGTTAACTTGTCAAGTTTTGTTTTTCAAATAGCATTTTGTATAAATTGTCGCAAGATAGAAGGAACCAAAACTAACTTGAATATTTAAATTTTCAGCTTGAATGCTGAAAAAAAACAAGATACTATGACTCTAGCTAGGTTACAATTAAGGAAAGGGTAAAGGTTAAATAAAGAAATAAAAAAATATTGCCAAATCTGTAGCTGTGTGTATTAAACTCTCAGGTTTGCAAAAATTAGAGAATACTGCAGGAATACAAATGGACTGGAACCTTATCTGAGACATATAAATAATATATCTGCATTCGGCAAAAAACCCAAAAACAATTTATCATCGTTTACAGCATAATATTAAAATGTCCTAGGATCGCAAAAAAAAAAAGCAGAAAGGTGAAAGATTCAAGCACTCCCACAGGTGTCAAGAGAAAACATCACCATACGTTTTCTAATTTCCAGAAAAGCTAATTCGGAATCAGAGGCAGCGTCTTTGGAGTCTGCTGCATAGGGGCCTTGGGACCTTTCAATGCAATTTTTTCATTACAAGTTTCGGCGGTGTACTCAGACTCTTACTTAATTACTAGGCGGAATACATCATTAATTCTTCCCTAAAAGTACCAGGTGTTAATTACTGTAAAGGCATGTTGTCATTACACGGATTTAACACAGCAGCATGTATTATTTAAAATGACATAGAAAGAACCGATAATGGTTATCATAGTATGACTGGGTCAAAAAAGTACGGTTCTTATATAAAAACTTTCCTGAAATGTATGTTTAATATATTAATTACAAAAAGGTTACAAAAAAAAATTTTGATAATCCAAAGAAAAAGTATATGCAGAGTATGATGAGATCCTACAAGTGAAAGTTAATTAACACAGTTGTAATTTTTAGCATTTGTTAAATTGATGTTTTTACTTTTCTGCCGTTAAATTCTATGATTCTATAAATGGATGAATCACTTTGAGAGGTTTACATGTGCCTGTGTCACATCTACATGCGAACACAAACACCAGCAATGTTAAGGCTAATCATCAATTAAGGGTAGCCACTTCATTTGAAGTCTATTTTTATAAAGAACAGCACATATACATCACATGAATAAAAAAAAAATATATAAATTGGAGTTTAAAAAATAGGTCTTTCAGGTCGTCTATAGTAATGAACTGATGAACCAGACAGAAAAACTGAACATTTCTTTCCTCTTTAAACCACGAACCTCCCTCTTACCAGGAAAAGAAGGGGGCTGCTCTATAGCGCTATGTACAGAGAGGGTTCAGGAACAGGTGACTGAGGGACAGCAAAAGAAGCAAGGAAAGAGCTGTTATGCACCATATATATTCATAGAAAGAAAAACAGACATTGGACAAATCAGAGTTAAATTATCTACAATGGATGCATATATATCAGAATTATTTGATCTGTGGCACTTTACCAGTCAGAAACGCACATCGAGTAATGTCATCAAAAAGTGACGTTTGGGAGAGGAGTTATTCAATTTCTCCAGCATAACCAGTCGATTTTGTACAGCACTGAACGTGAACTAAAACCAGTATTATTGTATGTTTCCCTATGTATGGGCAAGGTCTTTATGTTTTCTTCTTGTCATTATATGCACTTTAGTGTGAACACATCCCCTGAGCCCACATGATATCCTCACTGGCCACCAGATCCAGTGCCAGCTTTCTCAAGAGTTACATGCACATGACCAGAAACTACCCTCAGTGATTTTAATGGGAGCTCTTTCCTGCCACTAACAGGGCACAGGGGTGACGGTATTCTGCACCTTCATTCAATAGGTTGAAGAATGGATATTAAAGTACTTACAAAGTGCTTTAATAGGCATTCTTTGTTGGTGAGGCTGCATTGGAAACTAAAATATCCTTATAATGTATTGGTAATAAACATTCATCTTTAAATGTGTTCAGGTGGCAAACATTGCCTGTGGCCTTATGCACTTAGACAGCAAGAACTACAGTAAATGGTCTTAGTAAAATGTTTAAAAGACTTCACACTGAGCTCCCATCCACTCATGTCTAAGGGGAAATGGACTGTAGAGGTTTATGCAACAAAATCCCTTCTCAATTATATATGTGCAATTAAAACAACTGCTGAGCCTTAAAAAAAGTTATTATTTGGACAGATCTAGAGTGGGAATGCGAAATGAAATAACAGGCATAGATCGATAGTGGGTTATTTATTTGTAGCAAAATTGGAAGTGATTAGAGAAGTGTAAGCTATTGCAGGAGTCCCTTCTGTGCAGAGGTAATCAGACCTTCTGAACAAGAGAGTTTTAATATAAGCTGGATGTTCATTTACTGATTAATAAGAGAAGAATTTAGCCGTAGGTGCTCCTATTTGCTTTATTGGTTTAACTGAATGCATCGCCCCATGTGCTATTTATGGTTGTGGTATTTGGCGAGCCAGTCTTAAGAAAATCTTTGGCAGTCAAGTACCATCATTAAAACATACAAGTAAGGCTAAAATGGGAACAAAAATGTGGATGGTGGGAATTGCAGTCTGTAAACAGCTGAAGAGCCAGTGGTGCGCCAAACATTCAGTGGGGCACAGGTGCACCAAAATAGCATGAAACAGCATGATCTACCTCTGTACCTGTCACCCTAGTTTTTATCTACTAATTATATTACAGTCATAGTATTATTATAATGTTATGCCTTTATTGGATTGAATAAACATCCAAACCTTTACTAAATCATTTTATACAGCCCTTTTCTTCCCATTGCATTGTTCGTCTGTAGACGAATCTCTGAAGTTGAGGTCCTCAGAAATGATGTATTTTGATCGGATGCTGCTCTAGACCGGGCCCAAAGGAGCCACCCAGCCATCTTTTACTCCTGTCTTCTCTGCTAAGTGCTGGAATATGACATCATACCAAAGTACTCAACCTAAGAAGAACATGAACCAGGTAATGGCACTATACAGGCTGTGCCCACTAGTTGGTCTAGGACATACGGTATATGTCTCTGGTTATAAGATGCAACATTGAAATCAGCATGGCTGTTCTGAAATAAGGAAGATTAATGAAATGTATAGTGAATCATCTACAGCCCTGTTTTAGTTATTGGTAGATGAATCTCATGGATTTTCCAGGCAAGAACATACAATAGCCTTTGGTCCCATTAAATTCTCTGGTATGCTGTTGGACAATCCTGCACTCATTTCACTTTGTAGATTATGTGACTGTGTGTTTCCTGGCAAAAGAATATATAGTACATTCATTATCTAACACATTTGCAGCTACCAACATGTACCAACTTTCTCATACACAAAATAAGCCAAATAAAAACATATTCTAGCTAAGTTCACCGCAATGTATTACAAAACATCATAAAATCTTAACACAGAAGTCTCTATTGTACTACTTGAATCCCTGTTAGTGTTTCCACATATTCCAAAATTACAAATAATTATGTTGATATGAAAAAATTAAGACTATGCTATGACTTGGATATTTTTATTATTACAGGTTATGCATTAAAGGTAAGCCAAAACTGACAAGGAATAAAATACTAATGGGGACTCAACAGTATAAGGTAAGAATATAAAGATGTCCTTTAAAAGTATTGGGACACCTGATGATTACACCAACAGGGACATTCCACTCTAAATACATAGACAATTATATGTAGTTAGTCTCCTCTTTGTATTTTTAACATGTTATACAAATGTTGCTCCATGTGAAAGCACAGGCTATCATACAGTTTAAAACAACTAGCTATAACGGACAGAAGCTGGCCAGAGAACAAGAAGGATTTTTTAATTCGATCCTTTTCTGTGATTAAAGTAAAATGTTTCAAAAATCTAATGCGTTGCTATAAATGTCAAGAGTATAGCATTAAATTTGTAGACAATAATACATTTTGTTTTTATTAAAGGACCAGCCCCTGCCAGCCCCACTACAAAGAAATGCACATTAAAGTACTCCTCCTCTATGGCGTGGCAATTCTTGCCACTGATTTGCTGCTTAAAACAGCCAATCAGTGGCAGGTAACACCTGCACAAGGAGATGAGTCCTGTCGAATAGCAGAGGGGGTCAAATAAATAATAAAGAACATATGGAGGGTTCTGGGAATTCCCTTATGGATGTGCAAAAAGGGTCACAATAAAAATTATACATATATATATATATATATGATATAAAAAAACCTGCATTACATGTTATTATTATTATTATGAAAACTTTATATCAATATGATGAAAATATAAGATGAAAGCCTTTAGAAGGCAGTTAGTGCTGGTACTTGAAAACAACAGGTTACAGATCCAGGAAACAGTCATAGTAACTAAAAACAGAACTTCTTAAGCAATCTATGAATGCTCTCTTTTCAAAATCTTGAGCTTTTACAATTTTCTACTATGAAACAGTGAAATAAAAATTCCTGATCAGTTTTCTAGGTTTGGATATTTTGATAACATAGTTCTACGGAATCTGCTGGCACTCAATAAATAAAATGTAATGTACCGTATTTCCCCATATGTATAATGTGGGGTCTAAAAACTGGGTGCGTCTTATACAGTGGTTGTAGATTGTAGATTGCAGTTACTACTTCCCAGTACCTCCCTGCAGTCACACGGATGATTGGCCCCGCCCCTTTATGGCTTACTGACGATTGATCCCACCCCTTTCCTTATAGCGGCCAACTCATCTAACAGCAAGTATAAAAATAATATTTGCCTGCTGAAAGTTAGGGTTAATTTAGGGGCAGTTATGGTTGATGGGAACTTTAGGGTTCATTTAGGGGCAGTTATGGTTAATGGGGTGTTTAGGGTTGATTTAGGGGAAGTTATGGTTAATGAGGTGTTTACGGTTAATTTAGGGGCAGCTAATGGATGGGAGTGATGAGGATGATGAGTATGAATTTTATGATAATACATTTTTTTATAAATTTTGGGCCCCAAAACAAATAATGTTTTATTAAAACATATCAATGCCAAAGTATATCAGGGGTGTTGTAGTACTTTTTAGATATACACATAGATAAACCATGCTGAGTGTTGCTGCAGCAATAAAACTGCAATTCCAGTGCTACACAAGAAGATTAGAAGACAAAATAATCTCCATGCCGGGGACAGATGACCTGATTTCAACAAGAGAAAAGGGCTTGGTTTGTGTTTAAAGGCACATCCATGCACTTGATAGCTAAACTCCCACACAGTTGGCCAGGAAGCTATTACTCGGTAAAATATACACTTTTTTGGGGTATACTACCATGTAAAGAATTTGTGGAATAGTCTCTTTCATCAAATGTAATCGATCAACCATCTCTTTTGGCACCACTCCCGTAATATAAATAGTGTAACCATAAAAATATTTTTGAGAAATGGAATAAATCAGAATTTACATAGAGATTTATTTCATCTGGATTGAAAAAAAACCCTTCTCGATGAGAATGGTAAACATTGGGAAAGACAAATATTTGTTCCTGCTTGTTTGTATAGAATTATGCAGCTATATATTTGTATTTTATTTATTTCCCCATGCAGAGTAAATGTAATTTGTGGACTAGAAGATTTAAATGTCAACCATTGTATTCATTAGATTTAATGTGCTTGCTCTTTGCTTTTAAAATGCTGAACAACATATTGCTCAACATGAAACTCTATAATAACCAAAAAAAAAGAAAAAAAAAAAAAAAAAGAGACATTTTCAAACACAGAAATAGCATTTGTAATTCCTCTTTCGGAAGTCTCTGAATGATGTGTGTGGGTGGGTGGAAGAAGATTTTATATTTCAGCTTACGACATCTCAGGTGTCTGCTTCCAGATCTGTATTTAATGAGAAGAGATTTTATTTTATTGCCGGATGATAACACTGTGTGATGAAACCGTAAAATAAATACACAGCTACAACGGCAAGGATTCCACATTTCCATTACAAGTTATGGCATTCCAGAGCATTACACAACTGCTTGACACGTCTGATCCCACTATGTTACTTTAAAGCAAATTATGGGCATGCAGAGCTTGATTTCCTAAACTACTAATATATTTTATTTACTTTATTAAAAAAAAGACTTTACATTTTAAAAAAAGTCAATGGGAGTTTAATACATGCTTGATGCTGTCACTTAAATCTCATGTACTGTTGCACTTTAAGTCCAGCGGCCGTCTGATTATGTACATATGGCTGGATATGCGCGGGTGCACGCTAAGTTTTTATGCTCACATGGCAAGCAGTTGGACATATCCAGCTCCTGTGGCATCGATATGCTGCCGATCGGCCAGTTCGGGCCTGATTATGACCACAGAATATAGGGAGCTGGTGGGGGACATAACTCTGAGATGAGTTAACTTTATTTGGATAACAGTATCTTTTCTTCTCCCTCTGTACCAGTATGTCTTAATGGATCTTAATGTTTTTGCCACTTTTGTATATTGTCTTTAACCCCTTAATGACAAAGCCCGTACATGTACGGGCTCAAAATACATTGTTTTCAATGGGTTTAGGCACCGCCCATTGTCCTTAATGGGTTAATGTTACTTATAATTACTTATTTCACTAACCACTGGTGTAATGAGATGTGGTGGCACTCTATTAATACAATGTAATGTTGGGTTGTGCTAAAGAATAAACTATACATTTTTATAAACCTTTACGTACGACGCTATCGCGTTTCATGGATGCTGTAGTCTGTGTCTTTCATGTCCTTTTTTTTCAACAAAGGAAACCATATAAGCTAAAAATGAGCACAGATTCTCTTGAGGAAATTGCTTCCCAGTCCCTGGTGTTTTCAGAATTCAAGCCTGGCTCTCTTAAATAACCATTTGATATGTTCCAGATCAGGAAGGCTAAGTGGTGAAGTCAATGAATCATTTGTTTAGGGCTAGCACAAAGTGAAAAGTATGTCGTTTTAACAGGACTGCATATATCTTAGTTCAAACATACAACTTTTTTTTCAATAAAGCTCAGTATTTTCTCTATTTTATTTCGGTATTACGTCATAATGGGCTACTAGTCAAATAAGTCATACACTCAGTGTTAAATCACTAATTTCCCAAAGCTAAGCACTACTAATCATCTGCTAAAGAGTACTAAATCTCAGCTGATCTTACACAAGTACAAAACTTCAGCTAAGCTCTTCCTAACCTCAGGCAGACTAAGCACCCGGTAAAGTGTACTAAACTACTAATAAATACATGCATGAGTGTGGAAAAATCACCCAGATTAAGTGATGTCCTGAAAACTAGTAAGTATGGTATACCTAAGTGTTAAACCACATAATATTTTAAACTGTCTTTAACTATAAATGCTAAATATCTCAGAAGACTTTCTAAACCTCTAATGAAGAGGGTGGGTAATACCTTGGCGTTCTCCAAAGAAATCAAATCACCACTTCTGTTTTAGAGGCAGTGGTTAGGGAAAAGAAGAGGAAAGAGGCAAAAGAAAAGAGGGAGAGGGCAGAAAGGAGGAATGAGAGGAAATGTAAGAGGGACAAAAAACGGAAAGAGGGAGAGGAAAGGAGAAGAAAAAAGGAGAGGGGCGGGGCAAGAAAAAAGAAGACAATGGAAGGGAGAAAGACAGAATAGAGAAAGCTAAGGGAAGATGCGCATTATTAATATTGCTAAACTTTTTACTCCTTAGAGTAAAAACTGAAATGAAACATTATCCTTAGATAAATAAAATTCTACTATTGCAGTGCTTGAGTAATCTTACTTTGTTGAGGTTTTCGTCTGTTCCTTGTCTGACCACCTATTGGTAGGTTTGAGGAAACAGCTTTGTCAAATTCTTCAGTCAATGTTATCTGACCCCAAGCCTGATGTTTTCCATATGCTCGATGAAGATTACATTTCTGTTCACAATTTTTAAAATTTTCTGCTGCAATGTACCGGGTTCATTAAAACAAGAATACGTTCTAATTTAACAGATCATGAATGCTAATTACAAACAAGCCATGGAGTTGGACATGAGTCATTAGTCTCCAATCAATACTACAATCATGGTTGATTAGAAGTCAATAAAACCTGAGAAGAGAAATGTTCTGAATCACGTAACCAAGAGCTCAAACAATTAGTCTGATCATGAACACGAAATCTATATTTTATTAAGGCTATTGAAGAACTTACTAAGAAAGCCAACTTCAGCTAGTAGTGATGTGTCACTAAATGCTTCAAGGAAAATATTGTTAAAAAGTTGGAACAGTTCTTATACTACACTAACATTTCTGATGCAAGAAGAGCCAAAGGAGAATAAGTGTAGGTGTTTTGTTGGGGCAGAGTATTCTGGCCTAGGACTGAGGTGGCATAAATAAGGTAGAGCCTTGTTTAGTCTTGCGGCTATCGGCATCCCATGCCCAACAACCAGACTCACAAAGACATCAGGCGCAGGAGTGTCCTCCACTTAAGCCCGAGGCTTATGGACCCGAGGCTTATGGACCAGGTGTCCAAACACCTCAATGGGTGGTTAACCTTTGCACCATGCCGGCCTTACCAAAAAACAGAATCTAAAGGGGGACAGGAGGGTGGGACGTTGTCCAATGCAGCAAATGTGAATGGGAATGGCCACTGACGTCAGCGTCAATGGGTACACACAGCCCACAAATTCCCAGGTATGATGATAATGAATGTCTAATTTGAGCTAGTACGGAGCTAGGCCTTGAGCCTTGTATATATATATATATATATGTATGTACCGTATATACCGTATATATATATATATATATTCCTGAGATAAAAGAATTTCATCTTATCTGAGATTCTATTTTTATCTCTCCATTCACCGAATGATCATTTGTGTCGTCTGTCCGGGATACAGCCTCCTTTGTCAGTTCCAATTCACAAAAGATCTTCCCAAGACAGCAGCCTGCCTCAGAGAGATTGTTTCCGTAAAGAAACTAAAATAACACTGTTGTGTTTCTGAGGGCGTACAAAATAGTTCTATACGTCACAGCTTATAGTATTTATAGGTTTGCAAATCATTAGTTTAATCTTTGGTGGTGAAAATCTAGGACAAAGGCAATGCAAATGATTTGCCCTATAACTGTCAAAAAAAAAGAAAAAAAAATGCTGGTGGCTATGCGTATCCGTGTCTTGGATAAAGGCTGTTCTGACATTTGTACTAGAAAAGCTTTTTTAAAATACCCCCTTCCGGTGCCATCATGGCATGTGGTAGCATTGTGACATTTTTCTTTTGTTTTGCACTCAGAAAAAACAAAATTGTACAGATTAATTTATAGTTATAATATATATATATATATTAACCTTATAAATAAATCATATATATATATAAATATACAGTATAATACCAAAAGGCTTATGCACATCATTTTCCTTATTTACCTCTTGTGTATAATTGATGGAGATTTGAATGTCCCAATCAGAAGACATGATGTACACTTTAAGATTAAAATTCTGATTACGATAAATTACAAAAACAAAAGAGATCATTCCTATCAGTTTCCCTATTTTGTATTTTCAAATATATGTTAACAAAATGACTTTTTGATGACCAGCCATGTTGTTTTTATTTAACATGTCTTTTTTATTTCAGGTTTTCCATTTTTTCCCCACATCAAGGATAGAGAAAGAAAAATAAACACGGGGGGGGGGGGCTGGGGTTGGTGCGCTTGGCGGTGACATACAGCATATCCACACATCCAGATCAAATCCTTGAGCCGTGTTGTTTTTAAATACGAAAAGTCCAAAATAAACTTGGAGATGAATCCTTTTCGTAGAACATTTTTCAAGGTCTGTTAATAATGGCTAAACATATATTATGAAATAATCTTTTGTCGGCCCCTAGGGCTCAAAGCTTACGGTACTTTGACAGTAAATGCGACGATTAAAAGGGAGGGCACCCCAATAGAGGACAGTGCCGTGCCCGGCGTCGTTTTTCCTTATTATGGTACTCAGCAGTAGCGACGGGGACACAGAGGGGAGGCTGGTGGTGCTGCTCTGGGTTATGCCTAGGACAAAACCAAAGGTAAATACGTCCCTGATCACCACCTCCCTCTCTCTGATATTAATGCCTCTAGCTATGCAACCCAGCACCCTTGCTTGTTTTTTCCAATGCTCAATTGCAAGAATATTGGGCTTTCATCAAAAGGCGCGGAAATTCAAGACTAGAATAAAGAAAAATATTCTGCAGCTATCACAGGCAGAGTAACTCATCACAAACATTGTTTTCCTAAACCAACGGAGTTTAAAGCTTGATTTGAAAACATGGATGACAGCACACATCCTACTTAGCAGGCTAACGGCCCCAAGGCTTGGTCCCACCAAACACAGTGCTCCGCACAGATACTGCAATACTTTGTAATGCATTTGGACTCAACCTGCAGCAAAGTGATTGAAAACCTAAAGTGATTCTATTTCCTTAACATATTTTTTGTGTGTGTAAGGAATGTAATACGACTTTAATTGAACACATCTGCACATGGTGTTCTCGCTCACTTGTTTACGAAACGCACCAGATGTCCATCTTAGCATTTGGTAGAGAACTATAGTATTTCTGCCACAATGATCCCTTGAGTTACTTTTGTATCAAGCATTTCACTGCTTTGAGTTCCAATTTCATTACACTCCGATGTACCAGAAATCTCCTTTGTCGAAGATCACATTTTAATTAATGGAATTATTTGATCACATGTGTTATCTATGTCATAAGTAAATTGCATCTATGTGTTTTTTTTAGCCAATTTTAATAATATTATGAATGGAATGGTTTCAGAAACAGAGTATTTTTAAGCTTAGGTGAAAAAGGCTATTTATTCTTTCTTCAAGCAACACATTTTACTACAAATAACAAAATAAGTGTGCAATGTTTCCTTCTGCGGAAAGATGTTGTCAAATAAAAACGATGAGTTTAGTTATTGCTTTATGGAACTGCCATTGATAGGAAATGCTGCAATTTAATAACGAGTTTGTAATAGGAACAGGAGTCAAGCTGATTGGGGAATATATATTTGTGTTCATCAAATAAGCCATACGTGTTATTGCTGGTTGGTTGATTAATAACAATGGGCTTTATTCCCCAATTCTACAAACCAAATCCTTATTGATAAGCTGCAGCAAGCAACCCAAGTAAGTTTATCCAGCAAGAATGACTCACTTGGCCCTGCATAAAGCATAATTAAATCAATTGCATCTCTGTGAATATCTTACCATGTATTATGATAAGTAAAAAGGATATAACCATATTGGTCCAGGAAAAGATGGAGTCATTAGTCGATGCCTTTTATTGGCACAAGACTAAAAAAGATGTAGCGGCACATAAACTTTTGGAACCTGAAGAGGACACCTCTGAAATAAGCTTTGTAAGCTTTACATAATCATAAGACAACAAACATTACTGACACTTTAAGAGTGTATACTTAACTTGCACGAGGGTCTCAATAGGTTGAAATGCAGTGCAGCAATATATCTATGAAAAATTAGATAGGACTCGCCAGACTTTTGGTCCTTTGACGTAGTGGCATGCTAAGAAATATATGGTGATATAGTGTGACGGAATTCCCATACTTATGCCTAAAATGGGTGTTTTTTGAATGGTATTCATTGGGTGTGCGCTGAATCCTTGCTTTATCTTGTATAATGTTTTATCTCACATTATATGATATGATGTTTCATCTCACTTCTACACAGCTTTTTTCAATGACCTTCTGCAAGGAGAACGCTACCTTTCAAGAAACCCACGTTTACTATGCATTATGCAGGGTCACCTATGCCCTTTCTTGTAGGAGAAGCTTGCTTGGCCCTTCGATATGCTTAATAAGATCAGTGAGCTGAAATGTTCACCTGCAATAAATAAACAGGCTTATGCCTTCACTAAGCACTGTTTTAATACACTACATATGTGTGGCCTGCAGAGGTCCATCTACTGTGACACTTTCAGAATTGGTTTTGTTTAACTAATCCCTAGTTCCTAATTTGTTGTATCATCTAATAGCCTTTTCGTACAGCAGATCAATTCACACATGGTGGTTGATCAGTTTGTTGCTCTTTGTAAACTGTGTTTAAATTTTAAATGTTCCAAGTTGTCACAATGCACCGTAGCACCTCTCCTCGAAATAGATGAGTAACTTGTGTATAATTTATATTTATGATTGCATAAGGTAATTAATGTTGAGAGCTGCTGGCATACAGTGTTCATTAGTAACCGATCAAGTTAAAGCCATAATGGCTATCAACGTTTTGGCACTGTGCGAAAGGACTGTCTCTGGATGGCATCCATTACACATAATACTAGCTCAGTAGTGTTTTGGCAACCAGAGCACTGGGCAAAAGAACAAAATTAGATTTCAATAGACTAGCATTTAGTTCTTCAAAGACCTTAAGGGCACACACTGGCTAATCACCAAAAGGGAGACCTGGTTTTGGCAAGGGGCTGTGTATCTTGGAACACATTCCACATTTTCATTTTTTTTTTTCATACAAAATTAAAAAGACAATGTTAACAAACAGTGTATTCCAGCAGAGGAACAAATCCATGTGATATGTTTTTTTCTTATAAACCTAATAATTAAAACATCTTGAGATTTTCAATGTGTTATTGGATGCAGCAAATAATTCACAACTTGTAACAAAGCTACTACAATAATAAATTAGTGTTTTGGTTACACAAGAAGCAGCTTTGCCAAAGTTTCTAAAGGATTTCTGTAGTACTTGTTAACCTGTGGAATACATACTTATGTGTACTTGCGACAGGTAAAATAGTTGATGATGATGGGTGATCGTGGGTGATCTGCCCCTCTGCTGTGCTGCAGCTCAATAGGTCGGTTAGAGAGATCTGATATCCCTAACCGGCCCATTGGCAGTATGGAGGCTGTGCTTCCATAGGATGCATTATAAGGTATTATGCACCTTTAAAACACATAGCGCCGGCTCGCCAGTGATTAGGGGGCACTGCCCTTAGGTTGACACAGGGCAAATATGTCTCAAAATGCCATGCTAGGTCTAGGTCTGGTCATACTGGGATAACACATAAGAATCCAGCCACTTGTGCTTTTACTTTAATTATATTTGTATTGGTGGCTCTGTTTCAGTGTTTAATGCAAAGCTCTTTATCACTCAAAACCATTCATTTACCAAAGTAGAGAACACGTGGAGAAAAGAGAGTTATATGTAAAAACTATATTTAAGTGTAAATCCTCACTAGATTTCACAAGAGACAAGAATCTAATTATGACCTTATATCTGTTCTGCTGACTATGTTTGATTTCACATGTGGCTGCAAGTTCTATTTATTTCTCAGGCAATGTTTAGTAACTTCATTACTTGGACACAGACACACATAGTTTACACATATGTATACAGTGTATCTATGTATAACTTTATGGTCTGTGTATTGGCATTCCCTGTGTAAAAATAGCATTGGCATTGCATAGAGAATAAAGGACACTTATTACTAGTTAGACGTATAGAATGTTACTGGTGTGGCCAAGTCGTGGAAAAGACAGGTTGTTCCTGTTTTTGTATTAAATCCTTTTGATATTTTAATAATCTTAACATTTGTTTTACACCCTTGCTACTGGGATCCTGCTTATTGTCACAGTTTCTTGACCTACTTTATAAGTAACATTTTGCCAACAAGCGAAACTACTCTGAGTTTTATATAAGTAGTCATGACTTTGCTTGTCTGCAGTTGCAGCAGAATTCAGAATCCCAGGGAGTTTTCCAAGCTTGTTCCAGCTGTGACGCATATGCATACCTTGGAACTTTCTGGCTCCAGCCACCCGGGGCCTTCCCTTGCTGGATGCAAGTAAGTGGTCCTGCTGATGTAGGTGGACGGTCCGGCTAATGCTGGTGGACGGTCCTGCTGATGTTGGTGGGGGGTCCTGCTAACATCGCCGGACACACGCTTGTGTTGATGGGGAAGTGGGAAATGACCTGGAGTTTCGCCGTAGTGACCCAGAAAAGCGAAGCTTCGCCAGGAGAGTTCCCACTGACATCGTCGGGGCAGCTCACTGACATCAGTGGACGGTCTTGGCCGCGTCCTGCAAGGGTAGGCTTTGGGTAGCCGGAGGTCACAAGTTCCCAGGTATGCAGATGAGGACAGAATATCAATGGATATTCGCAAAAATGTTTCCAATAACAATGCAATACTACCATAGGTGAAGCTATCACTGCTTAGGGTCACTGATGACTTGTGAATGCCCAGGTAAAGGTAGAAAGTTAGCATCATGCATTTGTCTTGGGTCAGGCCTTCCTTTCTACTAAGTGCTGGGATATGACATCATATCCTGGTGCTCTGCCTCAAAAGAATACCGTGTACGTCATACTATGGAAGCTATGCTGGTTAGCTACAGACCACTGTAGCGTAAATAGGTCTGTAGTGGTGGCAAGCCAATAAGCTAATTTACACAATAGTGGATAGTAGAGACACAATTTTAGTTTACTGTTATAGCAATATAATACAATTTATTTTTAAGCCTATTTTATGTTATACGTTTACTTCTGTCAAAGCGGGACCCTAGAGCCACCACTCATCATTCATACATTTAGCCTTTTCAGTAACATAACAAAACACTTTATTGATAAAATCTCCTTCGGAAACCAAATTGTAAAGTGTTCCTTTAAATCATGTATTAATTTCTTCTGTCCAGTCATCAAATTTTATTGGCGTTACAGCTACAGTTTTGCAGCCAAGGTTCATGTAAACTAAACCGAGCCGAATATATTCAGTATGGTCCCAAATTCTAAAATTACTTTTAATCCAAGTGTACACATTTTCTGCCTCTACATTGCAACCCAACTTTATTCAGCTGTTTTCAATTACTTTAAATATTAATATTTTGTGACATCTAAAAGCAATACTTATAAACACAGAAAATAAAAGAAACAACATTGTATAATTGTGCTACAGATGTTTTACTGTAGAATATACCGATCTGTCTGGTTCTTGTTTGAACAATCCCTTGAAGGGTTTGTATATTTTTCACAACTTTTTTGTTCTTTCTGTAAGACATCTTACTATGCGTAGTTGTTAACGTATATCGCTGTGGTAGGTGAGTTCTAAATCAGGAAAAAATATGCTCAAAACTGTCTTCACTTTCTCACCTCGCATAGTGCAGCTTACTTAAAGCGAATAAAGATGTGTTAAGTGTATTCTAAGAGTCAAAATGTATTTGTAAAGGGCGCAGCATCCTTCGTAACAAAACACAAATGTTAAAGGTGCTGCTTCATTCAGATAAAAAAAAAATTGCATTCTCCACTAAGTTTAGCAAACCTATCATGTCTAAGTCTAGCAGTCCTATCATATTATTTTCTTCTCTGAGTCATAACAATAACATAGGAACATTAACCCTTTCAAGACCGGGACGTACCTGGTACTTCCGGGTCACGGGTCACCGGCAGACCGGGGCGTACCAGGTACGTCACAGCCTTTACGCGATCCAGCGTCGCTTTGAACGCTGGGATCGCGAGGGGCGGCTGCTACTGACCGCTGGGTGTTCCCAGCGATCAGTAGCAGCCACCCCCCCTCAATTCCGTGCACGTGATCGCTTTTCAGCGAATCACGATCACGGAATTTAAATATTTAAAAACATACTACGGTCTTCAAGTGAAGACGCAGTATGCAAATGCCGGTCCGGAAGGTTAAATAAGCTTTCTTGGTTTATACGGCAACAGCATATCGGTGCTGCTTTTTGTGTCCCATAACACAGTGTTCATGACAAAATTAACATATAACATGAAAATTTTACTTGATTGAATAATTACTTCTAGGAAGTTTGACATTCATAGGTATTTGGAGTCATGTTTCTAATGTAGGATTTTGTTACAATTCAGCAGAGTAGGTGGAACAGCAGCTTTAAGAAAACAGATATTGAGGTAAAATGCCTAGTGATTTATTTGCAAGAGTTGTGAACATGTTGCATGTTTCATGCAGTATATAAGTTGAATCTTTCAAAACACAAATCCACTCATCAGAACTGAAGAAGAAAGCATCAGTTGTGGCATATTAATTGGAAAATCACGAACATGAATCCTCAGGTACACTATAAGACCAAAAACTTTGTGGACACCATAACCATCACACCTACATTAGTTTGTCGAACATCCCATTCCAAAACCGTAGGTATTGATGGAGTTGACCACCCCTTTGCGGCTGTAACAGCCTCCACACTTCTGAGAAAGCTTTTCACAAGATTTTGGAGTTTGTCTGTGGCAATTTGTGCCTATTCAATAAAAACAGTGCTTATGCGGACCGGCAGTCATGTTAGATGAGACGGACTCTCGCAATCACCTTTCAAATTCATCCCAAAGGTGTAAAGTGGCATTTAGTGCAGGGCTCTGTGCAGACCACTCAAGTTCCTCCACACCTAGATCATCAAAGCATATCTTTATGTACCTTGCTTTACGCATAAGAGCACAATAATGCTATAACAGAAAAGGGTCTTCACCAAACTGGTACCAAAATGTTGAAAGCATACAATTGTCTAAAATGTGTATGCTGTAGCATTAACATAATCTTTCACTGGAACTAAGGGGCCCTGGAACTAGTCTAAACCCTGAAAAACATTCCCAGACAATTAGCCCTCTTCCACCAAACTTTACAGCAGGCACTATGCATTCCGGTAGGTAGTGTTCTCCTAGCATCTACCAAACCCAGATTCCTCCATCAAATTGTCCATTCATAACAGATAGTGAGGACACATTTCCACTTCTCCAGACTCCAATGGCGGTGTGCTTGACACCACTCCAGCTGATGCTGGGCATTGCGTATAGTGATCAGCTTGTGTGTAGGTGCTCGGCCATGGAAACCATTTCATGAAGCTCCTGACACACGTGCTTTTGCTGATGTTGCTTCCAGAAGCAGATTAGTACTCTGTAGCAGGTGTTGCAACAGAAGACAGGTGATTCCCATCTGCTACGTGCTTCAGCATTGAGCAGCCCCACAACGCGAGTCTACCACTTTGTAGCTCAACTGTTGTCATTCTTGGGTGTGTTCACTTCACAATAATATCACTTACAGCCAACAATGGCATATCTAGCAGGTGGCACTCCACAATAGTGCCACATTTAAAGTCACTGAGCTCTTCTGTATGACCCATTCTACTGCCAACAATTATCTAAGGAAATAGATGCCCGTTTGCTTGATTTTATACACCTCTATTTCTTCTCTGATGTCTCTAGAAGCTCAAATTGGTTGGTGGATATGAGTGTACCACAATGATCTACAGCCCTAAAGGTCACAATAATGCGCACAGAGACAACTGAGCTAAAATATATTATTTTTCTTCTAAATGCCACACTCAATGACATAAGGGCAACGTAGAAAGAATATAGAGGCATTTTTAAACTACATGACCACGAGAATCAGTAGTTCCCCTTGCAATTCTAAGGCTAAATTAATGTTCCATGACTTTTCTTATGAATAAAACATCTGTCCAATGCAGGCTTCACTAAGGAGATCCATGGAAGCAAAAATGCAAAAATATCCTTTCTTTCCAATTATTTAGAAACCTAGACACAGCCTATGAGTAACTGCACAAAACACAAGCATTTTTCCATGGTCTGTTTCAGAGTCAGTTGTTGCATTTGCATTGTTAGATTATTTGAAATAAAGGACACATTTTTTAAACTTTTGTTAGCATAGATCCCCTCTGTGAATGTTAAGAATTGATTACAGCACACATTTGTGTAGGTTTGGTCAAATGGTCAAATGGTCAAATACCACTTCCTGATGGAGAAAGAAGAGACTGACCCGAGATCTGGCAAAACAGGGCTTCATGTGGAGACTACAGAGTCAAATCCGGTGAGTTCCCAAGCATGCATAGAAACCCATATGCATTTGGCCTATCTAACCTTCTTTTTCTCCAATAGTAAGACCTGAACGCTAAGTTCGATAGAATATAAGTTTGTTTAACATGCTCACTAGCAAATTCTTCTTTAAAATTCAGGAGATACAAATCATATCTTGTTGAATGACAAGGACTTTACATGAATTGCTTTTCAGGTGCTTTTCCCCAAAATTTCCTAAATATTCTTCAGATTTATTCTGATCTTTACCTATTACCTAATCTATTAAACCTAGCTCTACTAGGACATCGTCCAGATAACATGAGAAGCATAAAAAATGGGATCCTTATGTTACTGTTATAGTGGGACTAAAATAGCCAGAATTTTACGCGTAGTAATTTGTTCAACATGCTGTATCCTGACTGCAATTTTAAACTTATAATTGTACTGAAGTGAATGGAATTGTAATTTTATGGTGTAAAATAACATGACTAACAACCCACACATGACTGGTACAGGAGCAGATACACCTACGATCCTTCCAGATCCACCCACGTGACTCCAAAACTAGTGGCCTACTTTTAGCAATCTGCAAGGTGGTGGCCAATTTGACACGGGGAACAATGCTTCCAGATTACAGACTCCACAAATGTGCTGATGTATACATATTCCTGTGTAAATAAGGTTTCACAATTTAATAACACAATTAAGTATATTGTGAGGTAAATGATCATGCAATACCTGTTTAATGTTTATGCCACAGTGTTAAGGTTGAGTCTGCACAGCTCTCTATTATTCAGAGACTTGGCACAGAACTGGCAAACATTGATTTCCATAAATTCTCTCCAGTCTTGGCTTTCTGATCCTTCACATTCATGTTCTGAGTGTAATTGGAGGCTTATCCTCAAGAAAGTGTTTTAAAATTGTGTCTAGTTACAAAATGTATATAGAATGTGTACAAAATGTTATAGAATGTGTATGTTGCTTTTATTTAATGATTGTATATTAATAAGTCAATAGAATACCTGGGCACTCTCTGGGCTTTGAGACCCTGGGACTCTGGGAGCAGTGTTTGGCCAGGCCCACTCCCTTCCTGCTCACCATCCTACCCTCCATATAGGGAAGCTCCTAGGTATGGGCATTAGCCTGGGAACTTTTGGGCTCCTGGAGCCTACCCTTGCGAGAAGTGGCCTGGACTAATGTTAATGTTTGTGGGTGGTCTCACAGATGTCATTGGGCAGTCCTGCTGATGTCAGTGGGCTTTCCCGCTGCCCTTGCAGTCGGTCCTACCAATGAAAATGGGCAGATTGACACACCCCCATTTAAGGACCTGGGATTTTGGTGTTGGTCCAGAGAACCGACACTCCACCTGGTAGATGAGAAGAGGCTACAAAGTTCTTTTAAGCTTAACTGAGTCTACATCTTACTCTATTAACATAGTACTCTTAGATAGGTCAAATTTTCCCCCCACAACAAAACTGAAGGATATGTTATTCTTCACTATTATATGCCTTGTGTAAGCTTATGTTTTAGAAATTTCATGTAAGACGTTAGGATGTATATTTTGCACAATTAATGCTTAACACTGGTTCAAAGGTGTTGTTCCAGTTCCAGACAAAACATCAATTGCATTCTCTGGTGTGTTAAACAACTAAATCTTTAACGGTCTGTAATTTTATGTTTTCCTTTTGATGGTTTAATCATATAGAAAAGACACAGAGTTGAGTTTTTTTTAGCATCTGTGGCAACAAAATGTATTTTCTGTCATTTCTGTCAAAAAGTACAAACAAATCAATTTTTTTTAAAAAAAAAAATACTGGGGAGGTAATGGACATTATGGAAACAGTGCTGGAAATTAGGTTCCTGGTGCTGTATTTAGTGAAAAAAACCCAAAACATATTAAGTTCCACAGAGCAGGTGGAACAGTGTCTTTAAATAATGTAGTATACTGTATTTTGAGTCTGCATGCCTTAATCAGATTATGAAAAAATAATTTGTAAAATATCTAGTCATCATTATCCATCATATTTCGTCCTAAACATGAATTGATGGGCCAATTTTAGTCCCCAGAAAAAAATACAATCTATAAAATAAAATACTTAATATGAGAAAAAAATATACATGACTATAAAAGTCACACATAAAGTATTTTTCTAGCGCATATTTAACCAATGTGTATGACCACAAAGCAGGAAAACTAAAATATTAAATTAAAAGCTATCTCAGAAGAGCAGGATGTAGCAAACCACAAAGTGCGCATTTGAGACAATTCTATAAATGGGTATTTAAAAGAGTTTTTGATATTGACAGGACTAATTCATCTTAAAATAAATGTTTATAGCAAAGTTAAAGGGAACTTACCAGAGGTAAAATCATCTACTAGTCAAAAGGTTAGAACATGTATAGGTTTCATAAGTGCAGTGCATACTGTATATCAGGGGTGTATTAATAATTTAGACAGGCATACTTACATTGTGTCTATATAATGTGTCATTTATAAAGGAGACATATGTGTTCTTTGTTGATAGCACACAAGAATGTAACATCTCTTTACAATAGAAAAGTCAAGGCTTAACCCCTTAAGGACAATGGGCGGTCCCTAAACCTATTGAAAGCAATGCATTTTGAGCCCGTACATGTACGGGCTTTGTCATTAAGGGGTTAAAGACAAGCAAAGGCTTTGTTTTGTATAGTTTTGTTCAGTCTCACACTGATTCCGGGTCTGTATGGATATTATCACCTACCAGAACCAAACTTGGTTAAGCATCAGCACAGAAATGTCTACCATCATGTGTTCTGTGCTAGTGACGTCATGCACAAAAGAAGGGTTAGTGATCCACTAGGAACTTGACTTATGTGTCTTCTACTCTTTTGTGGCAAAGTTGAAGACCTGCAACTAAATTCCCAAGCCTTGAGGGAACAAACAAGTCAAAGTCTTTTTTTCTTACCAATGGCAGAGGACATTCATCTGCATTTTTTAAATATAGTTTTCAGGTCTATCAGAACCCCTCAAGGACAAACTGTACATTACTGCATTAAACTATGAAAGAATAGGAGCATAGTTAAGTATCAGTAAACATAGCAATCCAACTATTTATGATGTTTCTACCTGGTTCAGTGCAATTCTTGCGATGTGGAATTTCATTTTGTACTTCTGTGATATTGTCTTCATCTGTCCAGAGGAGACCTCGTCCATTCCATCGACTGGCATCTACTGCATTGACCTGATCATCATCTAGATGGGTGAGGTCATAACCTGCACATAAGAACAAAAACTAGTGTCATTAAAAGGTACAATGATTTCTAACTTTGTGAACGTCCTTCAAGAGCGGTGCATTTTTTAGTTTGCAAACTACAGCAGTATTGTCATTTGTTACTGAGCATATATTTAAATCTACCAATATTTTATATTACAATATTATAATAAATGGTAGAAAGCTTGATCAATGGGCCAATGATGTTTATGGGAAAGGCATGAGCAATCCTGACCCATTAGCAATGTATTATAATCACTAAAAGATGCAGGCACCTATGATGTTATAACCCCAATTCTTGTGGTCCATACAAGGAGATTTGGTAACTTTAATGCATCAATAAAAATGTTTTCTTCAAACTTCATAATGAATTGTGGTCAGTGGTAGTATATCTGAGGTGCATTGGCATTAAGAGGTACAGGAAGGAACATTCCTCTTCCAGAGAACAAGTTTTATAAGGAGCAAACAGGGGAGGCCATGATACAGTCCATGGAGAAAACTAAAGGCATAAGACCAATCAGCCAACAGTAAATTTTTCGGGACAGTCAGGTTTTTTGTGTCCTGTCCCGTCAAATTGGGGTCGGTTGCAGCATAAAAATACTGCCTATGTGCAGTGCATTATACCGTGTACACAGCCTAAATTCTTGTAAGTGACCTCGAAACTGCCCAGTATCTCAGGGTCATGGAGAGTGTGTGACCCCATCCCTTTAGTCCCGGGATCCAGGGAGGAAATGTTGGTGCATATGATAATATAGTGTCTCAAAACAATGACAGGGGCACCAAAGCTCAATGCGCTCAATCTAGTCCTGCCCACCACAAATATTTCACAGAAAGGATACATCAATGGTGAAAATGATGCCTAAAACGGTTGTTACATGTGGAAGAGGCTTCCAGCAGGGAACTAATTGCCGTCTCCCCGCTGATACCAAACACAAATGAACACTCCAGTAAAATAACCATAGTAGTCTTTTTTTTGGTGGAAAGTTGCAGCTACAAAGTTCTCATAGCTTTACAGGTAATAACTCAAACCAACAAATCAAAGTGCTAACAAGATTTGTACAAGGTCAACAATAGTAAAATCCTGTAGAATATTCACAGGCAACTAAATGGGGGGGGGCTTTAGACCTGTATCTGGACAATAATAAAGCACATTTATACACAATAAATTATGTATTAAATTACTGTTTGAGACAGCCTGGTATTTAATCAGTCAAAATTATTGGAGGGGGGTGCACATGATGAAGCTCCCCATAGTGGGAAAAAAAACATATTTAGTTGGCCTTATTAACATGTTTCACACAAACTAAGCTCTTTGAAGTAGCTTCTACAAGGCTGTTTATAGATGTTTTGCCTTTGAAGAAGGGATTAGGCACATCATTTTAATGTGATAATAAAACAATCAAAGTGAGATTGTTACATTAGCTCATGAGAAAATGGTGTACTTAATCTGAGTTGATACCTTTTTTTCAGGGAAACACAGAAAAAGGTATAGTCACATAAGCTTTCAGGGGTCTCTTCTACAGAAGAGACATCCTCAAAAGCTTTACGTTGTTTTCTATGTTCTAACACATATTGCAGTCTTGCTTGCACAATGTATGGATCAATCTGTTTTTTTTTCCTAATGATTCAATGTAACAAAAGGCCTTGCGGTAGAGAATTTAATCAGTGCCCAAGAATCTTCAATGAATTTCACTCATTTAGAAGGTTCCCAGGCACTGTATAACTATACACATTTCTGGCCACAGTGTGACTTACAGCCATTCTAGTTTTTTTTGAGTTGCCCCCTATTATGCCAGTGGTAATAATGCCAAATGAAGCCTTGTTTGTATTAGGAATGCCTTCAATACATTTGGACAGATGTCTATTGTTTCACAATGTTTGGCAATTTCCTCTTTTATTGGCTTACCAGTGGAGCACGATTAAATGCTGAATTGCAAATGTTCTCTAACAGTGTTCTCTAAATTCAATACTAATGATTATAATGCATTTACCTTTCACTTTTTCTGTACCAGGACTAGTTTCACAAAATGCGGATTTAAAGACAAGGCTAAAGTGTACCTTTTTACAGAAATGTCGCACAGAGATCCGGGGGACATAAGAGAAGCTTTACAGTCCTTTAAAAATATTACCCATGGATGTTCCCTTAAATGATACAATCAATCACTCAGCATTGTTTTAATATTGAAATTATTATGACGCTGATAACTCATTCCGACACGTAAAAAAACTTTAGATTAATATCAACAGTTGTTTTAGTTTAATATGGTACCAAACGACCTTGTATGACTTTCTAAGTATTGTATCCTTGGATAATCTGAGTTGGTTTATGCTTAATAACACAGTAAGTAACCAGAATAAGGAATCTGCACACTCCAAAGGAACTCAGGTGCTTAACTGTGCCACTTAACTTGATAAAGACCTCATTGTGAGGTCGAAACGTTGTTTCAGTCTTCCTTTTAATAAATCTGCCTGGCCTGGAACCCTTGAGTGCCTGGAGCCTTTATTTATTTTAATAATACAGTAAATCATGTTTCGTAATTTGATTTATTGTGCATATTTCCTTTTGTTAATTTTAGCAAAACATACAGCTGAAAAGTTACCCCCTACAAAGTGACTCCTTGTCACTTTTCAATGACCGGTGCGGATGTTTCTATTAGCTTTTACTGCAGCATTTTGGCGGTTGTTGTCTACATTGTACCCCAGAGAATCTGATTTAAGACAGGTCATTGAATCACAAACTATGCATTATTAACCTCCATTAAAAAGAATTAAGCATTAGACAAGTCATTACATTGGGCCCATTGTCTCTCCCACAATGCTATAGCATTGCTGACACTGCCAGCATCAATTATTACAGCACACAGGGTAGCCTGAAACAGTAAAAGACTGAAGGGTATGCTCAAACACTTCAACTCCGACAAATGTTTAAACAGTATTAAAAAATAGTTTAAACACAGCATGGTCAATGTTCTAGCCTAAACTATGCATTCTTTTGTCAGAATACAAAATCCACATCAAGAGGGCACATATTCACTCAGGGGCATAACTAGAAACCACAGGGCTCTGGTGCGAAAATTGCTCCGGGGGCCCCCCAACTTCACAACTTGTCTCTGTCATCTTTGTTCCTTGCTCCCCCCTTTCAATATACACTCTGCACAGATATGTAAGCATACTTACACAAATTACACACACTTACTCATACTCACTAACACACGTACACATTCATTTTAACATACGCTCCATTTCACTCATCCATGCTCACACACAAACACCTACACATCAGTCCTCACACACACAATTACAAATCCATGCTCACACACGTCATTAAACATCACACATACATATATTCTATTATTATATATATATTATATATATATATATACAAACATGTTTACACAAATACATAAATCCCACCCGCCCCGTTTACCTCTCACCGCTCCAGCACCTTCATCGCCGGCTGGATTTACGCTCTTGTCTCCCCGTGCCAGTTCAAAACAGTTAAGGAAGGGTCCTTCTGACCTGAACTGGTACGAGGAGACAGGAACAAGGGTCGCAGGGGATCTTTCTTCTGCAATTTTTTGGTCTCTTGGAGTACTTCAAAAGGGTACAGCAAAAGGGTACAGCAAAAGGGTACAGCAACGGCGTGCATCACGGAGACAGCCTCTCCTTATTCCTCCAACCGGGACAGAGGATGTGTGCGGAGAATATTGCCTTTTGTGGTGGCACCTGAATAACTGAGCTGATATTGGGGAGGAGCGGCCAAAGAAAGAAGACAGCAGAACAAGGAGAGAAAACAGAAGTGGACCGGCGAAAAAGAAGACAGGGACGCGGAAGCGGACAGCGGAGAAAGTATGGGGACGTTGAGAAGAGAGAATGAATGAGAGTGTGGAAAAGAGTTAATGAAAGTGTAAGAGAGTGAGAGCATGTTAGAAAGAGTGAGTGAGTTAGAGTGTGAGAGCAACAAAAGCAACAAACCGTCCTCTTATAATCAAGTAAATATGGTATTTGAGTAAGGCATTTTTGTTGTTTCTGTAATGCGTTATTCTGTCTTTCAGGACAGTAGATATACCCATACCCAGCAAACAATCTCAGCTCCTGGAAAAGGAGCATATGGGTCCCATAGAGACTTAGAGGTGGTGTGACAGCATCAAAAAATACCCTAGTTGTAGCCGCTAGGAACACAACATGAAGAGCTTATCTACTTGGATAGAAAAGTATTTGCATTAGCTGGTATTATTTCAGATGCTAATAACCTCAGTGGGTCTTCTTGTGTCACGTGGAAATTAAGTGTTTCGCAAAGATGAGGTAAAACTTACAAAATGATTTCTTTGATGGATCTGAGAATGCTATTTTCTAATGCATTTAATCACAAAAGTGATACATCTAGAAGAGCAAGTGGGGCAGCACCTTCATGCTTTGGACCACGCAGAGGTAGAGAACACCTGACAATAAACTAAATGAGCAGCATTTTTAAGTGAAACAAATCACTTACAAAGCTATCAGTAAAGCAAACATTGCTTACATTTCTAACGAAAGAAACATTACTGCTCATAACATAACACTAATTAAACATTATATTATTATGATTATTATTATTTCAACAAATTTACTGTACTAAATGACGCCCTACATATATTCCTGCAAGCCCTGACAAGTCTGGGCCTCCATTGTATTGACTGTGGTAGAAAAAGGGAGCAGCCTACGAGCAGAAGCGGAAGACTTAATACAGCGAGGAAATGTAAACGTCCATAGCATATGGCTATAATTAATATAGGATAAGAAGTTTTGCGTTTTTTTCTGTGAGGAACAAAGGGGACTTGGTTCTTATTTGCCATCAAATTCTATGTTTCTATGTCAATGCTCTACAGAATTGATCTACTAAAGGGTACGATGTGTTATTCTGGCATAATTATTTGGAAATGTTACAGCATTAAACCAATGAATACTAATGCGTTGCTTTATGCCAACAATAAACAAAAGAAAGTCTGGATATGAATCACAGGAAGAAACTTCTACTTTTCCAGTGCATGCCCAAGCTGAAGAATTTACATACTGACGAGTAATTTATAATAAAAGACTAAGCAGAAGAAGGTCTTGCAGTAGAGTCACAGAACCGCGTACAATCATTCCTTCTCAATAGTTTAACATAACCTATGATGGTAATGAAAAGCCTCCCAGCAGTGTGTTCTGGCATTCTACAGACATGGACTATCCTGTGTGATGCAAGATGATGCTTGTCTGTACTGTGTCATATTTTGCAACATTTATTAACGAGTGTTATGTTCTTGGCAAATTGTAGAATTCTGATGGAAAATAACCAATGACTCTTGTTAGACCACGTTTGGCTTGTTCTTCAAAACGAAAAGTGAAACCAAAATGATAGTTGATTAGATTATTATTTCTTTCAAGGTTTTGATCCACTATGCAATAAACCTAAATCTCGTAATCTCGAACAGATGTTTATGATTTTAGATTACACAATTATTATTATATGTTTTATTTATATAGCGCCAACAATTTACACAGCGCTTCTTACAATACATACAGTATATACAAAGGGTATGAAAAAAGTAGAACCTACGGACTAAGACAACCTGATACATTAAGTAAAGTGGGCCATGCTCACTAAAGTCTAGAGGATAAGATATATATATATATATATATATATATATATACATATATATATATGTGTATATATATATGAGCACCCTTCTCAATGCGTTGTTCTCAGCTCTACTTACTGATTCATGATAACTCCTGAACATTATCTTATCTCTTCCTTATTATTGGGTTGCTGATTGTTCTTGATTGTTTTGGACAGTCTTAGTACAGAGAAGATAAATAACCTCATGACATGCAATCTTTTAAATGCACCTTCTCAAGTATGTCCAAAGCAATTACACGTACGGCCCTGCATATGTAGCCGTCACTCACGCCATCAGTTGGCTGCCAGCCTTAAAGTGCCAGGACCGCCTCATTGTTGCCAGTCCTTCCCTGAAATGCACCGCTTCATATGTTTCTAGACCTTCTGGTAAAAGCAGAGTAGACGGGACACAATGAACACTATAAACTGTATGATTTTCTGAAATTAGTTCCGCTAATAGATATATGTCTGGGCTCCAATACTACGCATTAAGATAAGATGTATAATTTAGTGATCGGTGAAATACAGAATACCAGGTTGAGGTGCCATTGTTCACAGCATCAAAGAGAATTGTGTAAATGTAATGCATTATGCTCCATATTCCATCTGCATTGATGTCTAATGGGACCATTTTCATTTCTAAAGATTAGTAGTAACGACGACAGTAGGCGAGACGTGAGGCCGAATTTCCTCTTACACATCAAAGAAGAGTTTATATAGCATGGTCTAAATAGCCAGTGTGAATTTACGTTTTCATATTGTTCATTTCAGAATATTAATGTAATGGTATTGTCTACTTTCACAAGACTAAAATACATTAGGGCCAACATGAAGGTTAATAATCCTATATAATCTTAATTATATGACACAACTTTGTCGATAACCTAATTTCAACATTGTAAATGACTTAATTATTTTCATGATACATTTACTTAAAATGTTTAAAATCGCTTTGCTAGCAATTCTGCTAGAGTAAGGCAGGGGCAATTGTTCGAGCTCTAAACACTCGTCTCAAATAATAAATATATTAGTTATCTACGTCCATTTAAAACCTGTGACAAAGATTTGAAGGGGAAGATCTCTTGACATCCATGACAGTTGGCAGGTATTAAAACAATAAACTGAGAAATGCAACAGTGATGTTTTATTTTATTATATATATATATATATATATTATATATATATATATATATATAAACACATTTACTGTAGATTCTATATTTGCACAGTTTTCAAGCCGTAATACCTTTAAAGGGGCCCACCAGAGAAAACAGAAATCTGGAGTACGTCCAGCTCTGGGAATTAAAAAGTATGTGTGCGCAGATCTCCATCTGTTTTAAAATCAATAACAATTATATTTTTTTTCACATAGGTTTTATTTATTTAACCCATTTTTCATGACTACGGGGCTTTATCTGTACTGTGAAAACCGGCCAACCGATTGATTTTTATACGACTTTGAACATTTGTGTTGACAATTGTAAGCTTGGCCAGAAAGACAACTAATGTCCAAAAATACATTCAGAATGTTTTGAGCTCGTTTGAGGATGTAATCATTACCAATTACCTCATTTCATATCAACGTTTAAACATTTTCCTAAACCCCATTTTGAGACACTTAAAGACACAGGTCATTTAGTTCAAATTTTATATATTTTTCCTCATTTAATGTTTTTTTTTCATGATGCTCTGCTGCTGCCCACACCAGGGACCTCCATAAGGTAATGAAGGGCCTCTATTTATCCTGTGTTTTAAAATTATAATAAAACATGCGTTATACTGTGCATATACAGTGGGTTTATTTTATAGAAGAATCTGACTTTTGTCAGAGAGGATACTTATGGTGCAAATGTTCTGCATAATTCCTTTCTTATACATTATTTCCTTTCCTCACATTCTAAACTATTTCCCGCCTTCTTCAATAAAATTGGTGTAACCGAGTACTTTATCGTGTTTTGAGCACTCAATGCCTTTGAAAATATTTGAGATATTCAAAATCAGGAATGTTGCATAGATTAACACTTGTTGTTACGCTTGTTAATCCTGCAACCACTGGAGAAGAAGCCAAGGAGAAAACTATGATTAGCTCTGGCCGGTACAGTATCTACCACAAAATCAAGCTCTTGCTTTAACATCTTAGCATAGGCAGCTAAAAAGAAATACGACAAATAGAGAATTATGGAAAAATACAGATTAAAAGGGGTAACTGGTATGATTTTACTAGTACCCTGCACTTTTCATACTAAAATGTCAACCAAAAATAACCATAATTGCAAATAATAATATAGACTGTTCACTATATGTTGGCAAGTTCCCACAACAAGATGTCATCTGAGCATTAGGCTCAAGTAGATGAGGAACATTGCAATACCGAAGGGCAGGACATGACTTGTACGAAAGAACGTTTTATTAGTATGAACATAGTAGATAGTATTATACCATTATCAGCATACTATAGATCAGTATCTATTCTCCAAACACGACAAGCTCGTTTAAACATGTATAGAATAGGAAGATGCATAGGAAATAACCAAGGACCACATAGGTTTTAAGGTTTTTCACAATAAGCTGGAAACACAGACTAGATTAACTATTAGCGATCACTATTTGTTTGGTACCCGTCTTGCTCACAAATTAAGCACATTGAAAAAACAGCTGGAAGATCTTCCTTTGTATTCTTGACATGTTCTTCTTTCAATTGTTTAAAGGAGAACAAGATGAACTAGCATGTACACCGCACCCTGAAAAGTTTAGGGATACATGTTATCAAGTTCTTCTTATCCAACTGCTTTGCTGTACTAGCCAAGAAACAGCGTAAGAGTCGTTGTCCACAGAAACTGGAGGATTTGCCTCATCCATGTCAAGAACCTGGATCCTCCTCCACTTAAACCTGCGATAATACTCTTAATGGAATGATTTGAGGGTGTTTAAATAATTTTATTATTGCAGTACGCAGATAGGTTAGAATTTGTTGTGGATGATTTAAGAAAGCGTTGGAGACAGGTAGACTGCTCTCCACACTGGCAATGCAAAACAGGCATACAACAGACCAGTGAATTGTATGATATGTGGACTAAAGAACAAACTTGATCAATTCTTATAATTATTACCGTATCAATCAAATATATTGATGCATGACTTTGGTGGTCACTCAGTTAGCAACAAAAAAAATCAGGATGTTTGCGAAATAGAGAATATCTTGGTAAGTAGGCCAAAGCAGTTTGCGAGTTTGGCTATAACCCAACAACCATGGATTTTTGGCACATACAGCCTCGTAAAAAAGAAGCATTCTGCTTGTCTAATAAGTAAAGGCCTACAGAGACTGATACTATATTAAGAACAAAAGAGACAGCCCAAATATTTGAAACTATTCAGATGTTTGCAGGGTACACCATAGGAACATTTTATTATTGTTTTAATTTTAACACACCCATGCCATTTTGACTTGAGCAATGGATTCAAAACAGCACATGTTCTACGTGTGATGCTATTAAACCCTGCTGAGTGAATGCTTAAATTGCTGGTCTCTGTGTTACCGTCCCCTATAGACCAGTTAAACTTAGCTGACATTCAATAAAACCAGTAAGTACCTAAATAAGGTAAACTAATAGCTGAGATGCTGTTAACATGCGTACATACAACACCACCTCTATATTTGTGTGAAATATCATACAACAGTATATATGTGCATATTATCATAACAGCATCCATAATGCGAGAGCATATATAAAGTTTTTTTTAGTGTATTAATTAATAATAATGGTCCCTTGGATCACTAGCACATTGTAAGCAGTAAGTGTCATTTATACCAAGGGTATTAGAATCTGAACGATCGGGGTTTATCTATAAAAAGTTATTCTGGTGTCTGAAAAGTGGTCCAATATCAGGGTTAGTGTTTAATGCTGCTGCCTTACACTTCCTTTGAAGACCCTATAGTTGCTGGTTGAGATTACCGTCCATGGCACATTTGCCAGAAAGTTTCTTGCAGCTGCCTATCTCAGGTGTGTTGAGTGATTTTATGCTACCTATTACTATTATCTCATCTTAGACAACTACATAGTACACTTATTTATTTACTGTCATGGACACTTAAAACATGTTTAGGCTCCATATAGTGTATGCAGTTTTTATTTGATTAATACTGACATATCTGGTAACTTTCCAAGTATGATTACGGAAGGCCAACTGCAGTGAATACATTTGGGAAGGATAACGGGGAATAATATATTAAAGAGATCCATTCATTTTGGGCTGGGTGCCTACATATGTAATATGCTAGCATGTCGTACATTCAAGAGGAAATTATATTTTAATAAAAGTGTGCTCTGTCTCTTTGTACGACTTGTATAGAGCTATGCCCTAATGCGATGTGTATGCACAAACAAATCGTTTGGCTTCTGTGTTCTAGGATTGTGGCAACTCTGATTTCCTCATGCTGACTGCGGATACCGATAAAGATTGAGGACAAGGTAACTATATAATTTACATCATTTGTTGGGTTTGACAAGAGCTTTTAGCGAAATTTTCCCAATGGGTTTATCACATACTCGTTTCATCATATACTCTGATATACATAGCAATTTCCCATGCCCTCTCCAAAATAAAATTTACATTCATGGTAATTTTGTTTTCAAGTAGGGCTATTAAAACGTTTTGATATAAACTTTGAACATACGGTTCTATGTTAGTTATTGTTGCATAATTTGTTCTGATCTAAAAGGTCTTAACAGATCTGATATTTTTGGAACCACAAATTCCTTATATACCAAAACACCAGATAAAACGAAGACCAGCTGCAATACGTGCAAGTCAAGAGTTTTTATCCGCTAAGCCACCAGCCTCTTCAGAGTTTAATTTGAAGTTTAGTACTCAAACTAAAGGTCAATGATTAATCCCCTAAGCCTTTTAGTATAGAACCGGGTGCACTTGAATCTCTTTCTATTTACTGTCTGAAGAAGGGTGTATACACACAAAATAACGTGTTATACGATATGCTTAATATTTCAAAACCGGTTATTTGCTAAGCAGGCTTTTTTTTTACAAAAAACATTTACATTCATTAATTCATAGAAGTCTATTTTAAATACAACTTTAATAATAATACACCTCATCCTAATAGACCACAGTACGATACCCATAGGGTAACTCATGTAGATGTACATAATCTTTTGTTAAGATCTTTATCTTAAATCATACTAAAGGAGGGCAAAATACATATGATATGGACCCATATACTGGACAAATACCATTGCCCAAACTTTGTGTTCCTACATCGCTGATGGAGTAGGGACATTCTTTAGGATTACTGGATTTGTACTGCTTATTTGCTCTACTAATAAACAAATGAGATTAGTTCATAATCTTTGGGAATTTCAGCCTGCCAATCAAGGTAAAAAGGAATACCGAGAAAGAATCTAATTTATCTCACAGCATCTAAATACCTGGGTTATAAAACAAATTGTGATCTGTAACTAACAAATGCAGCTAAACCAACAAGAGAATTGTTCTCGGAACCAGCGGAGATCTGTTCCTCTGCTTTATAATTACAACGCCTGTTCCTCTACTTTATATGTAAAACATAATGATGACGCAATGACATAACATCAGCTTTCGTATCTATGTGGAAATGCAGTGTGTCATTGAAGAAAATGCATATGTGCACTCGTTTTCCTACAGTATTCTGTAACAAACCTTTTAGTACATTTTTGTTTTTTAAGATGTGGGTTTAACAGCTGAGTCAACACTGCAGAGCTTGATGAATCATCACACACGGAAGACACTGATTTGACAAATATGACACCAAAACACACTTTCTTTGACATAAGAATTAACAGGTGACACTGATGGACATGTTAAAAAACTGATAAACTCCCATAATGAGATATATATATAGATATATATATATACATTTATTCAAAAGTAATAGTTTAACGTTTTAATTGACTGATGCTGTGTTGCTGATTGAAGCTTTTAAAATAACAAAATAATGATCAATGAATCCCCCTATTCTAGATTATAAATTAATTTAAGCAGTTCTCCTCACCCTTTATTTCTGTATTTCATTGCACGGCGCTGTCAAATATTAAATTATGAATAAATAATAATAAGAAAATAGAATGGAACACATATGTAGAGCTATATATATATATATATATATATATATATATATATATATATATATCACAAAGTATGACAAAAAAGCTAGTATTACAATTTTAGGACTACATGGCCTGTGATTACAAGCCAAGGTTATTGCAATTAATTTTGTGCATTAGAAGAAGACCATAAAGAAATGTAAAAAATGATAGCAATCACCTCTTATGGCTAAATATGAGGATATAAATTTATTTGTGCAGTCAGTATTTACTATACTTCAAAAGTATTGTTTGCATGTATTTATTTATTATTTATTTATGTTTGCCATTAGTAAAGGTGCTGTTTCACTTAAAACATTAATCGTACTCAAGTGTGTTAAGCAAATACATTTTAGATCATTTTTTATCTTCTTTGAAGATTTAATCACATCCAAAACATGAAAGAATTTTTCTATAGCGACAGCCTATCAATGCGTGCATTTGTGTCACATGAAAGTGTTCCCCCAATAAATATTAATAATGCAACTTTTTACACAATTGGAGAATTATTTTCGTAGAAGCTTTAGACATTCAAGATACTAGGAGTGACATTTCTGTTACTGCATTTGTTTACAAATGTGTTACATTTGGCAGAGAAGGTGGAACACCACCTTTAACAACCATTTATAAAGCTAATTAAGCTTTCACATAAGAAAGGGAATCAAAGATGGCAAAGCTTGCCAGTACTCTAAAAAAAAGCTTCATATGGATGTCTACAATCATTCGATTGTCGAGTCAATTGGCAATACCTCATCCAATCCATCTAAGTGAATGATTTGTCATTCCGTCTGTCATACAATGTTAAAAAAGGCCAATACATTGTAAATAGTAGAGCTGAAGGAACGTTCTATCATTGACTGATTAAATTGCTTCACTAGAAGCAAATAAAAAATAATCCCTCGTATGATATACCGTGTCATTTTTTTTTGGTTTCTAAGATCTTTGGCTTTGTACTGTAGTAAATTGTTCATTAGAACAGAGATATTATGTTATTTCCACGCTGATTCAATTTGCAAACAACAGAAAAAAATCTTAAGAGGAAACATTCATACATCCTCGACAATAGTCTGTATGTCAGCACAAATTGTATTTTTGAAAATTCGCTCTGGATGAAAATCAAAATCAGATAGCGCAAATGAAATACACGCTGTAGTGGTGGAATTAATCCATTATATACTAGATAGAAGATGCCTTTGTTTTCAGATCACAGATATTTTGAGTGTCTAGATTTTGTATTCAAAGTGTTATGATGCTGTCTGGTGTGATGTCTTCATTTGTCTTTCAATACTGTGTCACCACCGCCTGCTGCCTTAGACCCTTGAATCTTCCTCTGTCGTCTTTCTTGATTGCCTTGCCACCACCTTAGAGATACTGTTGTATCTAGTGGAGTGTTATATGGTAAAGCTTGCCAAGAGGGTTAAGACGGTGCCACCATTTGGCATTTACATAGAATTTGAAGACAAATAGGAACTGTGCAGCCTATCTAGTCTGCCCATTTTTCCTGATGTAAAGACTCAGACCTTAATCAGTCCTTGGTGTTGTCTTCAATTTAGATAGCTTTATGCCCCACTGAGCACTCCTCTTTAAACATGTTGGACCACCAATTTTGTGTGCTGTACTTGCAATTCCACACATTGTCACCAGGGTATCTAGAGTAGCAAGGTCTTTAGGCTGTGTTTACACCCTGACTGGATACTTTCTGTACTCCATTTATCAGTCTCTTCTATGAAGTCTCTTTTTCTATAAGTGTGTTTAGGACAGAACTGGATGGTGCATTTCTCCATTCGCCAAGTGTGTTTTAGGCAGTTCAAGTAGTGGTTAACTTAACTTGTAACTGCATTCTGGGTTGAATGGAGTGAGACCAGCTTTTTTTTGGAAGATACCCAGATGGCTACCCTGTGCCATTTCTTTGGAAAGCCAATATTTAGTTTTCCAAGAAAAAATGACTTGAAAAACAAAAAACCTTGGATCAGATTTATCACTGGGTACTTTGTTGTTATTTTACATATCACAGAGACAGCAACACCACACAAGGAATTTCATTTACGTCCTACTGGAGAACCAGACTCCTGAACTACATTCCTAGGCATAAACAGAGGAGCCTGCTTGAAGGGATGCTTTATTGCATTGTCACAGTTACTGCTAAACTCAGGTTTTGTTTTCCCCCAACATTCACCGAGATCAATGAAATGCATTACATATGGTGTAATCACTTCCTCTAAGTGCATAGCTGCCTCCAACTATATTTAATTTCTTAAGGGAATGCGAGTCAAAATAGAATAGGCGTCAGTTAAGCAGTAATACAACGAGGATCTAGTAAATCTTCAAGATGGTCATTATTCTTAATAGCTTCACATGAAAATTTTAAGAACGCATCATGCTCCACTCTTACAGCGTGGTTCGAAACTAAACAACAGACGCACCAAACAAAACACTATAAAAAGAACAACTCCATTTCACCCAGATTATTACAAGAAGGGAGGTGTTAAAGGGACCACTGAAAGCCTCAGCTACTATAGATTGCATATATGCGTGCACCTGTTGTTTCGTCTACTCTGCTGAACTATTGTATAGGTAGTATATAGCATATACTTTTACAGTAATGGTATAATTATATTACCCGTATAATGCAGCACTCAAAACACCCAGTACTCCTGAATGCCCAAACGCTTTCAAAAATATTTTTTGAATCATGTCAAATGTTGTCTCATTCATACATTTTGCAGGCAACACCTTTAATGGTGTAATTAACCATAGCTTGGTCCACAAACCCTTCTACTGGAGATACAGCACTCATTGTGTAGCCTCGTTTGTCTCTTAGGTATTAATACACCCCATTGTCAGCTTTAGAGTCTTGCCCTTTGCTATATATATATATATATATATATATATATATATATATATATATCCCATATTACCCATCCAGTTTAACTGGTCCTGCTTCTCTGTTTATTTGGTACATTATTAAGTAATTTATTTTATGATCAAAGAGCTGTATATAATGTCTAGGAAGCACCATTGCTGCAGATTTACTTCTTTATCTCGATGCTCTTTGGCTGCTTCTCCCTAGAGCATGCGGTGTGACGTTGAGTTTTCTATCTGGAGTAGCTGCTCTGGTAATTCCCGATGGCTCTGTTGCTTCCTATTGGTCAAAAAGGGAAATCCCAGGGGTCAGAGACTTGCATTGTAATATATATTTCTATATTTCAGTTCTCTTTTTTTATTAATTTTCCATACATCAATAATCATACAGTCTTACAAAGCGCAAGGGCTTGATAAAGTAACACAGCATGAAACGTATGCTCCATTGTGATATCTGTGATAAGAAAAGCAAAAATTAACGCCCATGCTCTCTTTATAAAGTTCAAGTTCGCATAAGACGACCATGATGCCATTGAATATGCCGAAAAATGCCCTCCCATGTATACAGAGTACCCCAGGATGTGACACCAGTGTGTAATACATGCCCTTGATGCGGACAACAAGTAACTTCCGGATGGATGTCATGTTTTGAATGTCTGGTGATGTAATGTTTCGAAAGAGCATGTTTAAAAATAAAATACGTTCAGCAACGGGGAAAAGCAGTTCTTAACACTACATTCAGAGCTGAATTGGGACAGGGACCTGGAAGGGTCACTTTCACTACTGCTCAGTCAATAATATAATTCAAGTTGCACGTTAAAAGGCTTCCCAGCACTAATATTAAGGAGAAGACTCTCTAGATTGTGTCTCCTGATCACTGCCACGCCACAAGTTGAAGGAAGTAACCTTCTTTCCAAATATGAATGTCACATACATAAAATCTTCTTGTAAAGATGGTGTTCTGTATATTTTGCTCCGTTTATTTAATGTATTTGTAGCTCCTGAGAAATACTTCTTTAATCGTAAAATTCTGTCTCATTCACATTTTTTGCAGTGAACGCTTAATTCTCGTGTGACACAAAAGCTGGCACAGATAGGTTGTTTCCATTAAAACTGAAAAAAAAAGCTTCTTAAATGATTCCGTGTTGTTTTTATGTGATTAATCCACCAGAGGAAAGAATACATTGAGAGATCTGCGAAAGTTTACTTCATTAATATACTGGAGTGTGTAAAGCGTGACCCTCCTAAGTGCCCACCACCGGCCAGCGAAACCCTAGGCACCAGGAAGGAGGTTTGTCAAGCCCTGATATGCTAAATATAATAGCTGTAATCAAGGATTTTTTGGTTAGACATTTTAACTAGTACATACAGATATATATCATCATTTACCAATATGGTTACGGATAATAAACAAGCATATAGAAAAGAAAATTAGATTCCTTGCGATAATTTACTGCTGGTGGCAACCATCTCTCATGGTGACCAGTGAAGGATCATGGGAGTTGTAGTTTATCAACGGCTGAACTTAAGCTGGCCTAGCCCTGTTATGAGATGTTGATGTTTTTAAGATTTCTGTAAAATATATATTATTAACATTGTAACTTAACTGATCAGTGGATGCTGTCAGTTCTGATGGGCATTGAAATTAATTAACATCTGCTAAACATTACGATGCAGGCTCCTTTGAGAAAAGAATGAAACAAATACACTCCATACTTTTCTTATTTTCATTACAGACCACAAGATTTGTTTCTCTCAAGCTGTTCTTTAATTTAGTTTTTTTTCTTTTTGGCATGAGCTGCTATCCTCCACTCAGTATACGTTATGATTTGCATTTACTTTAGTATGATATGTCTTCAAATGATGATGAGACAAATTCTTAAAGCTCTCTTCTGCATTTCAGGCCATAAAACAGACTGTTATGTAAGCTCTGGTCATTTATGGAATCTGTTGTAATGTTTGCTATGGACATTATCACTCCCCGTTGTGGAACAAGGTGGCATACTAGACTATAAGGGTGCTAAACATCCAGTCTATTGTCCATTGGGCCAACAAATCAAGGGGCAGCTCAACTAGGGACTATGGAATGGTAAGCTTTGCTAGTTCACCACAACTCTCAATGGTCTATAGAATGTAGACCAATGTAGCATGTCCGAGCTCAGGCAGAACGCTAAGATAAGATGTCATATCCCAGCACTGTGTATGAAGAATAAAGCCAGAGAAACAGGGAAGGATTCCTCTGACTGGTAGGACAGAAAAAAAGGTTTGAGAAACACCGCTTTAGAAGACTATGTGGGCACTCACCATGTTACACATGTAGTATCTGGCAAACTACACTGGTGGTCCATTTCTTTATGCAGATTCTCCAGTTCTGCATTCAACAGTCACATGCGTGTCATGTTCTTTTTCACAAGGACTTTGTTACCCATATGCTATTGATCACTAGGACTCAAAAAGTAACCAGAACTGCATGGGAAATGCATTGAAGAGATACCGGTATATATTCCATGAAAAGCACAATTCTATGCACCCTTTCCTGATTCCGACAACACAAGAAAAAAGGAGTATTTAAAAAAACTTCACAGACATGAATGCGTTTTGTAATATGTTGACATTTAGAAAACCATCTGTTGATGCTCTCTTGTAAATATGTAATAGTATGTAAAAGTATAATTAATGTTACTATTTTTATTGTTTGTTTTGTCGAAATAAATACAGAGTCACAGCAAAGCATATATAGTATTCACCTTAGATAATAGGTAATAGGCACTGATTTTTAATATGAAGTGTGCGTTACTGTAGACCTGAAAAATTGGCCCTCTTGTTCCTAGACTACAATTCCCATCACCCTAGCCAGACGTAGGCAATTAAAGACTCAAACAGATCTAAGCAAAGCAGACTGAGCGTTACTGATCCTGTATAGTCGGGGGTGCATTTCTTTCACTGGAAGCTATGCCATTGGAGATATTCTGGACGAGGCTGATTGGAGTGGTAGACCACCCTTAGCTGGATCATTGTGGTTATCCAGTCCTGCCAGTGTTTTGCTTCAATTTGTTAAGCCTGAGCACGCAACACTTCTAAAGCAGTGACAGACACCCTCTGATGGTACAGCTGTTGCTAGCTGTTCATCATCCAAATGTTATAGTCCACAACAGCTGGAAGACCACGGGATGCAGATCCTCGTTCTAAGCGCTTGTTCTGATTACCCAAAGCCCTGGCCATCTATTACCGACCAGACTACTAAAATCTTTGCCATCCATGAGATTTATGTGATCCCCTTCTGCCACATTTCTGGGAAATATAGCAAATGAGTGTTTTCTTAAAGTTTGACTTTCTCATTTTGCAACATCTATTTACGGTGGTATTTTTCCAGAGCAATATTTTTTAGAATGTGTTATGTCTATGAAACATCTAAAACAAATCTAATTTTCCCATACCCTAGTCCTCTTGCTTTCTCTTTTCTTTACCCCTATAAACCTCCACCGCAAGATTAAAAAAAATATTTTTACAGAAATCAGAAACATTTTTGCTGGCTGTGAGGGCTACCCAAGTCTCCACCTGCCAGGAGCCCAGCTGTTTCTGGCAAATGGAGTGTCTAATGTGTCACTGCTCACCTGTTCACAAGGCTCTGTCCTGGTCACCGTGTCAATCACAAGACTCTAAAGGACTCAACAGATTTCACATCTTTATAAAACATTTTTAACTTTGCAATGCTGATTTTGTGTGTTTGAAACAATAAACACATCTCAGAGAACTAGATTAGAAGTCCTCATTCTAATGACAGGGTCCTCATCAAATACACAAATTATGAGTTAAGGATAAGATCTGGAATCTGGAGTTGGCCATAATACTGGTGTATTATTATTGTGTTTTATTCGCAATAGGAGTGTTTCGCAAAAAGGCATGTTACGGCAAAGCACATTTTGTAGACGGAGTTTGTAATAAATGTATGGGCATGGAAATGAATGAAACACGCACCGGATTCCAGTTCTAAAATACATGAGGGAGTAATGGGTGTTTGAAAGCTAAGCACATAGTATTGTGTGAATGTGTATGAGCAAAATGAATGTTGCAAGGTAATCAGGAACAGAGAATGACAGTCATTCCACTAACCATAACCCCCCCCCACACACACACACACTTAACCTATTCATTGCCCATAAATACAAATCCAGTTAGTAGCAACAGTGTAATAATAATAATAATACAATAATTACCTGTATAACTTATTTTTTAATAGGATATATGAAGAATAGAATATTTATTATTATGTGTTATTATTAGTACTGTTGTATTAATTATCATTATTATCATCTTATTATTATTATTATTACTATTCCAAGGATGAAAGGATTGATCCAATAATGAATGGCATTCCATGTAGCAACTTGATATTCTTCCAAGGACCTTGCTTTCTTAAAGCACAGCAGTGTTTTTGATATAACTAACTTTAGTGTTGTAAGGAACATGCCCAACAAATATATTACACTATCCATTTTCTGCGTTTGTAGTCTGTGACTAATTACATTTCTCACATGCAATACCTCCACATGACCTGCCATATGTTAACCAGATTTATATATATTTATATATTTATATTTATGCAATTCATTGTTCTTGCAACAAGGAACTACTGGGCACTCACATGGTGTAGAATCCCTTACTACGTGCATTTCACTAGTTTTAGAGAACCACCAGCTAAAAAAAAAAAAATAGTATAAAAGAAATATCTTGTAACCCATTCCTAGCCACATCCATCTATCTGCTGGTCCCTGTAGACCCTCATGCGAGATCACCCACAGCATCAGTGACCCTTCAAAGTCAGGGAAGGAGGCAGCGCATGCCTTTCCCGTGAACGCAGGGAAGCAGAGGGGGCACCTGAGCTTCTGGATCAGCAGAATGGATCTAGAATGAGAACTTACCCGATCTTTTAGCCCAATGAGAAAAAGAAGAACCGAACAGCATGAGGCAGCTCATTAAACACATCTGTCCCAGCAGCAGATCCTTCCTTTTCCTGCGAGTCCTGCTCCTCGGATGCCTTTTATCCGGCAGTCCTCTCCGGGAAGAGATCTGCTTTCCCTGATTCGGTCCATACTCGATCCCGCTGCTTGTGGTGACATCCATAGCAGCCACCATCGCACTCTTCGCAGTAGATCACAATAGGCTTTAAGGACAGTTGGAAATCCACTCAGATCCCCCAGGTCGTTCTCACTTCTCGAACTCCAGTTTCTTCTCGGGGTGATCTGCTCGCCTCTGGATGTTGCTCTCGTCTCTGGCTACCTGTGTCGTGCGTTAATCCATGTTACAGGGGTCCCGGGCAGATCACAGGGCAGAGTTTGGAATCTCTATGAGAAGCATGATGCAGGCAGGGGAGAGGATACTCTGTGTGTGCTGGTTGATCCTGTATTACTGGATTAATTCACAGTGCAGCTGTCTGATCAAAGATCCCCTGGGAGAGCTGCTCACAATACACACACACACACACACACATACGTACACAGCACTCATAAAAAGCAGACAAGTCACACAGTGTAGGGTTTACTGGTGAAACTTTACAATCAGCAGCGAATGGCTTCTCATTCCTCAGACTTCACTCCCTCCGCCCTCTTTCTTTTTCCCCACCCCCCTCTCTCAGGTTTATTTTATTATTTCTTTGTTTTTCCCTCTTGCTGTTCTTCTGAGGCTGTCTGGGTGAGCAATCTGTATCAGATCAGGGTAAGATGTATAGCCCCTGCTCCATGTCTGGCATGCAGTATAAAGAGAGGCTGAATGTATAGCAATGATATAGCAGAAAAATAATGTTTCCATAGTGGAGTGCCAGGAGGTTTGTAAACACCCAGGTGTCCCTATAGAGTTAATTCAACTTTTTGCATAGATATACAGTTTATACACATACTAAAATTGTCTGAAAAAAGCCTTTTCGTAGCCTGTGAAAAATTACTAAAGTTTCTTTAGCAAGGTCATGCTTTGAGAGCGTTCAGTGTTTTTATTTAGTAATTAATATGTTAGTATAGACAAATTGCTTCAGACACTGGTTCACTAAAGTATCTGGATAGTCATTTGTCTATAAATAATGCTGATGTCTTTAATATTTAATACGTGCAGAGGCATAACATAGGTCCCTACAGACCTTCTGATGCAGGGGTCTCCCATGTCTTGGGGGCGACCAAGCCTTCTCTGTCAAAAGGTACCTTTAAGATTTCAGGTGTCAAAAGCAGGATACCCTCTTTGGGTGATGGGGTGAGATGGGGTTATGGCAGGACTATCCACTTACCTTATGACATTGCACAGTATTAAATCAGGACGCTTCATATGATGTCATATTGCAGCACTATGCTGCAATACATTGTCAGGTGGCCATACAGGAGCTGAGACTGAGGTCATACATATGATATTCTAGAACACAGGACTGTATCCTGTCTTTAAGTTACATTCCTAGTTCTGTACTTGCATTACTATTTACCTGACTACCGACTGCTGCCCTTGATCCTAATCCATACCTTGGTACATCTGATCATCTGTGTATGAGTCCAGCCTGTCTTGACTAGGATTTTGTGTACTCCTTTGGTACTTAACGCGATTCCCATAGTAACCAGGCATAGGTGGGGACTTGGTGCAGGAAATGCCAAGAAAATATGCAAAAAAGTGGGGTTGTGGCATCAAACAATAGTAAGAAATGTAGGCAAGAGATACCATGGAGAGGCGCAGTAGCTTGCGTAGAAAAGCTTTCAAAAGGAGTCGGCTATCTGTGAAAGCGTTATTTGTGCTTACAAATAGTGCCTGTTACAGTTTCTTCTATTCTGCTTTGAAAAGGTGGGACAGTCTTTCATTGTAACTCAAATCCCCCATTTCCTCCTTTGTAATAATTGGGTCTGATTATTAAACAGTCAGTCTATGAAGTATCAAAGTCTCTGGAGACTAAATGTCTATGAAGGACTAAATGTTCAGGACAGTTGAGTTGATGCTTCCATATTAACAATTGCTTGCAAGGTATAAATGTGCTTGCAGATTTCGCCATACCTACTTAGTAGGTAACAAGGTGAAATGTTTCCTAACCCTAAAACTTTTTTTTAAATGGGAACCCCAGGGCCCCCTGTTATACAGTGTATATACAGCCACTTTAAAATACAAAATAGACACAAAAACTAGGGGTTGTCCAGAGGCCATCCGTTGGACATTGTTTGAGCAATAGACATTTTTACTGGTCTCTGAACTTACTCATTGGTGTTAAAGCGAGGACTATTTACATCACCTAAAAATGTTCATGACCATACCTTTACATACATTTAAAAATGAACAGACATGCTATGTATTTCAGCTCCTGCCATATCCCAACTACTATAAGTAAATGTTTAGTCAATAATTCCTTATCTTAAATGCCCAATGAATTACTTAGAGCATATATATTTAAATGTGACTCAAAACCAAAAGCTCAAACTTTTTGTATTAAATGCTTCTTACTACCGATCCCAAACCAAATATTATATTATGCATTTCATGTACAAATGTATTTTATCTACTGCCGCTTGTATTTTATATTCTATTAATTTAATTAATTATATTTCTATTTTTCTATAACACAAAATAAACAGAAGCCATCGCAGAAGGCAAACTGAACCTTTGGCAAGAAAACTTCCATCTGTGGCAGACATGCTTATACTTTCTGCAACCAAATTGTCTACTTGTTTACATTATTAGTAAAGCAGCCAGTTACCCTCGCAGCTTTTAGGATAATTCAATTTGTCTATGAAAAGCTTCAGTCTTTTCTTTGTCAATCTGTGCAATTGTTTTGGAGATATTTAACGGACCTCATAGAAGCTGAGATTGGTGGCAGTCTGTGGCAGAGGCAGTATTCATCAATTTCATGTACTAAATTTCTTCTTCACATTCTTATTAAAGCTGCGTGAACCAATCAGAAACTTAAAAAATAGGTTAGTGGGGAGAAATAATCCAGAAGGTCCTGAGTAAAAAGGAAGTAAAAACACTGTACCTTTCCCCATTTATATATAAGGTGACTTTTTAGCCTATACAATTAAAGAACAATTACATTGATGATAGATAGATAGGATAGATAGATAGATAGATAGACAGATAGATAGATAGATAGATATTAAAAAGCATCCACACTCTATGCTTGTAAACTATGCTTTACTAAGGGTTTTTATAATAACTTTTAAAAATATTCTGCTCCATATGTCATGTATACATTACAAACAGTACGAAATGAAATAAAATATTGAGCATGTGTGTATTTCCAGTTACTATGAATAAGAATTAGGGTCCCTGTTTAGGTGGGTTCCCATCTACGTGGGACCGAGATTCCTCTGTCCCAGTTTTCTCCTCTGATGTCCCCCTTTTTTTTAGGAGCTCAGAATGTTTTTTGTATATGGATGTAGCACAGCGTTCTATAAGAATTACAATAATGGAAATGTGTTCAAGTAATACATTTGGAATAAAATAACTTGCTCATCTTCTGTTACATAAACAGCCATTAACAGGTCATAAACTCACATAAAAGTTTTGATAAAGGTCTGTCCCCTAGCCAGACCTCTAACCACGCCAAGTAAAACAAGTGTCCCGCTTTGGAACCTTAGATGGTAGGAGGTAAGTCTGTACTCTTTTTATTTTCTCATTTTCTTAAAAAAAAATATTTTTTTAAATACCTTTTCTTTGGCAAGTTCCCACCTAATCAAAAAAGCTATACCTTAATACTATACCTTAATACTTACACATAAGCTTGGAATAGTCTTTTGATTCCAAATAGGAAGGTGAAGTCAATGAAGTAATTTGCAGATTTCTTCTGGGACTGTTCAGAAAAATTGATCTGGAATAGTTGACAGAGAGTATGAAAAGGCCAATTATAATTTTGATATTAAGGTATTCAAAAAGCATAATACAACATAGGAACCTATGTAGGAAATGCATGTAAATGGGATCCTAAGTACGGTAGATGTCTTGGTTTTTTTTCTACTATTACCGTTTTTATCCCCCTGTGCCTCAGATTCCCTGGTATCCAGTGGGGGCAGCCTGAGAGGAGTGAACATCTGCGGGATGCGCACAGACAACCTCCGCTGCTGTCGGCACTTCCACTGGGGCTTCTATGAGAGAGCACCAGTGTGACGACCTTCCAGACCCTCCATCATAGAAGCCCAGACAGAAGTGCCGGCAGTCGTGGAGGTTGTCTGCGTGCATCGTGCAGACGTCCACCGGCTGTCAGAGAGGAGGATCCAGGTCCTCTGCAGCGCTGCGGGGGATCTGGATCTTAGTCTTGTAGTCGGACCTCTATTTGAGGTCTGATTATAAGAAAACCTCGAATATAAGACGAGGGGTATTTTTCAGAGCATTTTCTCTAAAAATACCTATAATCTAGCAAATACGGTAATTACCTATTCTAATGCTTGCGGTATAGAGGTTTTGCCAAATTTACATTATCTGTCACTTATCCGTGACGTATTCTTGCCTATGCCAACTAGGCCTAGTGCGGTGAGGTCTCAGTGCCTCAGGCTTCCTCCAACACCTTCACTCAATGGGTTGGTTAATAGGACGATCATAGATCTCCCCAAACATCCAATTAACACTATGGTTTCCATAGTTTCCATCTGCATTGCCTTTCCTGTTTTTTTAAAAGTGGGGCACTGGGATATGATGTCATATCCTGATGCCCAGGAGTAAGAGCAGTGATGCCGAGGAGGCAGCAGGTGGTGCTGTCCTGGGTCAGGCCTAGGGCAGCACAGAAGGTTAATACATGACTGCATTTAATGGTTTTTTTTCTTATATAGTCTCATAAATGAGAAACGTTACTTAACTTACCTGCTGATTCTTGCTCCTTCCTACATGCCTTCCTACAGAGCCAGTCTCTGACAGTATACACAAACTGGTTGGGTCTGTTATGTCTATGTCCTTTTACAGTTTTTCTGTTAAACTCTCAAAAGAGCAAATATACTCTTTTGTATATTTTGTGTCTGAGGCAAAAACAAATATTGACAATATCTTACTGCCTTACACTGTGCAAAAGATGTCAACAAAGTTTATACTCAACAGAGCCATTAAAATATGAACACTGCTGACTGTTCATCACACATCCAGTAATCTGGAAAGGCGTCTGGGTCCATTACCTTTCTTACTTCTGTCAGGTGCCTGAGTATACAAAATATGGCATCCATATTAACTGGTGCCAAATGGAAAATACAAAGCAAATATGTTTACCATCATTAAGTAATGAGGAAATCTTCAATGATTTGCCTGAGGCTTTTTCTTGACAATCTCTGGCAGGCAACCTTGGTAAACAAAGGCAGGTAAAATATGATTTTTAAGCACCCACAGTTGAATCTTTCTTTTTTTTCTGGAGGGCAAACTGCAATCACTTTGTACTCTAATATAGCTTTCACAATCGATGCTCAGTATCATGCTATCATAATGATTAAACACCCTTTTCTAAAGTTTAGGACCAATGGATATGGTACATCTTAAATGACCCCGATAACTCCTATTGCTAAAAGTTTTGATCACTATCGACATACAACCAGGAGCTGTACTAGTCATGTGATGTGGTTCTCCCCATAAAACGTGTTCCTAGATATCTAGATAAATGAAAAATTAGGTGAGGTTTATGATGCCATCATGACATAATCTGATGGTACACTCTAGTTCCAAAAAATATTCCTGTGGTCTACACAAACACAAACTAGGCTCATTGCACTCCTATATGGCAAAATATGTAAAAAGTATAATGTTCCCAAACACCTTGTACCCTTTACAGTGGAAAAAATAAATAAAAAAAACACTTTGCTGCCCACCAACCAAAAATTATTTTAAAAAATAGTGTAAAAGCGAGTGTTTAATTAAAAAAAAAAACCTCAGGGTAAAGGGGCCGATTCTCAATGTCACATAGTCTGGAGATGACTCTTTTCTATTCGACACTTCTGCTTAAAAAACTCCCAATTGGTGCTTTCACATAACGCAACCCCTGCAGTAGTTGCCTGGCACCTCGCACAACTGTGGAAGTTGTTCTAAAGACAGGATCTGAGCAAGGTAAGTATATGTATGTGAGTGAGTATGATGTTATTGTGTGAGTTCATCTGTGTAAGTTTTTATGTTAGATATGGAGGGGGAGGTTCAGGGCTCTGGGGCAGGTAAAACCAAGCAGAATATGTTAGCCCCTTCTGGTAATTTGTTTGGGTATACTGCATAGAAAAGGTGGATCAGTGTTCAACAGACATATGATAAAAAATGGTAATAAAGTTAATACAGAGCTTTAATTGTTGACAACGTTGGCGTAACTACAGGAACCCTGCGACCCCTTGTTGCTGTCTCCTCGTACTGATTCAAAATGGTTTAAAAAGGGCTTTTCTGACCTGGGCCGCACTTCTCCTGGTCGAAAGGGCCGTTTCTAAACTATTTCAGAAAGGAGCATATCTGGGTCATGTTATGTCACTTGCCCCCATGGTGAAACCAAGGCTGAACGCAAATTGTGTGGGCAGCCGGATAGCAAGCTGGACGAGCGGTAAGAGGTAAGTGGGGGCGGGTGGTTGTATGTATGAATGTGGGTATGGATGTGTAATTGTTTGTGTGTGTGTGTAACTGTGTGTGTGTAACTGTGCGTGTGAACATGCATATGTAATTGAGTGTGTGAGAATGCATGTGTAATTGTGTGTGAGCATGGATGCACATTGCGCCTATGCAATGCAGTGACAATAGTTGTATAACCCCTTGTGGGTTTGCCACTTAAAACACTTCTAAAGGGACCCTTCAGAGCCATGAATTGTCAATACCCACAGTACGTAGGGAATCCTTTATGAATCCAATTGGTGCAAATAGGATATGTCTTAGTGTTATACCCCTTTTATAATAGCATTTCCCACGTTAATTCTGGTGGGAATCTTCCTGCTATCCATCCAGTCTCCTTCTTACCCAAAAGGGCATGAACCCAAGCTCACCCTGCTCTTGAAGGCTATAAGGAAAGAGAAAAGGAAGGGGTGGAGGTAGAGAAGGGGGGCACCCCCATTAGTGCAGGCAGGGTCATGTAATCCCTTCTGCTAATCACTACAGGGGGTCTCTTTCATGAATATGCAAGGTTGAACATTTTGGTTCATTTCACAAACTTATTTTAACTAACTATGTTACTGCACTTGGCTTTAAACTAAAAAGAACCATGAGAAATACTCTACAGCCATAAATGTAATATCTCCATCATCTGCTAGGTAAATCAGCACTTTGTAAAAAGATTGTCCCAAAAGAAACCATGTAGGTATCTAAATGAGCATTTATGCAATTATGTAATCGTACATACTGCTTGCTTGCAACAAAATGAATGGCACATATAATTTGAGCTATTTCTTATTTGAATTTGAGGGGTTTTGGAATAAGGACATTTCTATATGCATAGAGCATATTGGATAAGACTGCTATTTCCATAAGTTCTAGGACAAAAAATGTCTTGTTTGTATATGACACTATATGACCAAAACTATATGAGTTTGTTGGACATCCCATTCTAAAACCAAGGCCATTAATATGTAGTTGTCCCCCCCTTTGTGGCTATAACAGTCTCCACTCATTGCTTGAGAGAACACGTTTCCACTGCTCCAAAATGTGGGTTTAAGTCAGCTCTAGCTCTAATTATCTTCTTTTTTGTTGATTTTAAATTTTAATCAAATGCTACAGCTTTCTTACACTGTGGTTTTGTATTAGACATGACTGATTTCTCCTTTCCATAACTGATATTTCCATGAAATTTAGCAGGTGTGCTGATTGCTGAGGAGAAGAGTACTATGTATAGAACATCATGCTTTTTAATTAAATACTCTAAGGACAACTTTAAAAGGTCTTTATTTTTGGACCTAAAATAGTATGTATTCCCCATACTCAATATTCGTCAAGTGCTTGTCAGAACATATCAATTTCTGACCTCCCTTTTTGTCTGCTTACTTTCACTGAGAGCTAAATATAGGCAAACAGAACAATTTACCTGTACAGTATTAACACTATTCTACTTTCTTCATTCTTACTTTGAAGTGATAGCTTAAGTAGTGTTTTATTGAGATGTTGCTCGATAACTCCCACAGTGGCAGGTTGTGCATGTACTTAACAGCACCCAGAGAGCAAGAAAGGTTTGCAGTTGGTTTTGGTAAGGGAACTTACAATGGCCTGTCCATGCCATCAGCACAGACAAAAATCTTCCATGGGAAAAAGTTCTTACCTGACCTAGCAGTTACCCTTCTACTCCATGGTCCAACATTTGTTGCCACAACATTTGTGCTGGAGCTGATATCTGGGCGTGGGGAAAGGGGCAAAAGCATTTGGGGGGGATTCTACAAAATCCCTCCAATGCATTTGCAAAACAGAGACCACAACAAGTGAAAAGGGTGCACGCAGCTATCACATGCATTGATGCCCATTGAGTGTCCATTTAAAGATGTGTTGTGAACAGAGAAGTTGCTATTAGATTTGGGTACGGCACAGCAAATACTACATGATAGGAAAAAGTTTTATAAACAATCGATATCTCTTTCAAATACCCATCAGAATTTGTGGTGAATGATGCAGTTGTGTAAACAGAGATGTTATGATTGGCATCACTCTCTTGTGAATATTGCTTTAGGATATTATGTCGATATTAGTTACATTACTTCCCCAGAAGATATATATTGCCCCTGTCTTCAAATGCCTAGTTTAATGTATAACTGAAGCCTCGATCTGTTACAACAAAGGCTGAGTTCTCTTTTTTTTTGACACTGTCTGTTTCCTCCTGTTATTGCCAAGAGATAAATCACTTCTGCCCTAATAATTTAAGCCTTTCTTGTCTTCCCAGTTTAAGCAGAGGTCACTGGTTGTAACCCACTGCATCGAACCGCAATCAATCATGCTTACTGTATTTAAAGAAAAATGATACCAGAAAATGTGACATGTAATCACCTTGAGATGTGAAGTGTTTTCTTATTCTACATTTATTTCAAAAGTTCACATATAAAACATACGTAAAGTGTTAGTAACATGTCAGCTATGAGATCCACTTTCCTTTGTTACTAACATCACAAAAGTTAATCGGAACAATGGTTTCAACATGGCAGCTTCCTATAGACCGTATACTGGTAATTTCGATGTGTCTGATGATTGTGACTCTGAGAAAAATGACACTCTGATGAATGACACCTTTTTCCATTACCACAGCCATTTTTTTGGTCATTGAAAATATATTGTTTAAGGGCAGATAAGAACCAACTAATTCCTTCTAACGTCTTTTTCCTATAGAAAAAAAACCTCAGTATCAAATCTTGATTGTTATGGTTTGGCTATAGCTCTTCTCTCCCTTATCTTCAGAGTATGACCCCTAGTTCTAGGCAACCTTATCATATCCACAAAGATCTCTCTTTTAAACTCTGTTGGTTTATTTAAGTTTTTGTCTAATATGGCCATACTAATCATACATTTCCAAATGAGCTGACCAAGACTCATCATGTAGATGTGATGTAGCCACTCATCTAATTTGTTAACAACATCTGTAATACCGGTCCTCATGGAAGCTTTGAATTGTCATTACTTACAGATATGCTTAATTGAGTAACATACATTCAAACTTGGATATCTAAAATGGCATAGTGGTAATAAAAGTACTAATGGGGAGTCTCATATATCACAAGATCAATGTATAGTATGAATGAGTCAGCCACAGGCTGTGTGACCCTGAGATTTTGCCCCTTGACCCGGAGATTGGAGCAAAAACCTTGAAGCTAAGGGGGAAATTCTGAGCGCCCACAGTTATGGTACTACTGTGATATAGCCTGACAAACACATGTACACTATGGAAGAGTGAAACTACACAATATAATATGCGTACCTAGGAAATTCTCAGGGTGGACTTCCCCCTTTTGGAGGAGTGGCTTTTTGGGGGATTAGCCAGAAGTAGGGTTGATCTAGCAACACATTGCAGTGGCTAGCCCTACGTAGCCTTAACTGGGCCGGGAGCAGGTGGCAATGTGGGTGGGGAACTTTCCCTGGTTAGTGCAAAATTGGAAAGAGCGAAACTGGGGGTTTTTTGCCTTCTTTTGGATCAACAGCAACAAATTAACAGATATAGGAAAGGCTGAACTTGATGGACACATGTCTTTTTTCAGGCTATATAACTATGTAACTATGAATGGGTCAGGAGAAAGTTAAGTGACTCAGGGACTTAGGGCAGTCGGAATGTTGAAATGTAAAGACACATTTAATGTGAAAAATAAAAAAGGACACTCATAAGATAATAGTACCAAGGTTTTATAAAAATGAAATAAAAGGCAATCAGCTGACCACAGTCTATCCATACATACGCAATCAGTTATAATAGGGAAGACTTCATACCAAAAGGCATACAGTAGAAGTGATATGTAGATACAAGTCTTTCAAAAGCTGATGCATCTCGTCACATTTGTCTTTTTTAAGATATTATAATGTTTGTGCACATTAAAGAGAAGCTTCTTTCTTGCTCATATATTACCACGAAAAACTGGCACCTCTAGGGTGCTGTCCACATTGTATTGTGAAAATTGTGCCCTTTTAGTTTGGGATGGGCCCTTTCCTGCTCCACCATGATTATGCCCATGTGCATTTGGATTCGTATGAATTTAAATTTCAACAAAATTTTCCAATATCATTAATATATATATATATTATATATATATATATATATATATCTACCGTATTTCCCCAAGTATAAGACGCTTTTGGGGGCCGAAATTAAAAAAAATATATATTACATAAAGTTATTGTACTGGCTGCCTGGGCATGATATGAGTGTGATTGATGTTAGCTGCTAGCAATTGTTAGCAATTGCACTCCTATCATGCTCAGGCAGCCAGTATATGCACATCACTTTCAGCCTCCCTGTGCCCCCTACACACGGATCCATGCAAACACAAACACACCCATATATTCATTCATTTACTCCCCCACCTTACCTGAACTGCAGATCTTCTGGTGCCACTCGCAGACTTCCGTGGGGGCCGCTGTTTCCCTCTGCGTTGCTTGAACAGGTGCATTCACGTGACTCCACTGGGTTCCTGTGTCGCCGCGCCGGATCGAGAGACGCTGCTGAGCAACACAGGTAAGAAGCAGGTCCCCTTTCCAGTAAAAAAAAATGTAAAAAAAATCTACCACCACTGTATAAGACGCACCCAAATTTTCCATATACATGGGGAAATAGGTAAATGTCCGACAACTAGGAGAGACGAAACAAACAAAAATAAAGGGTATTTCACTGTGACTCTAATATTCTCTCACATTCTCTCTGTTACGCTCATTCACAATGTCTCCCTACCTTCTCTGCCAACCAAATCCGTGTCCCTATCTCCTTTCCATAGCTCCGCTTCTTGTCACGCCTCTTCTTGTATTTCTGTATTTTTTCTTGGTCCACTTCTCCGTCTATCTGCTCTGTTAACCTTCTGGAGCGCTTCTGAAAAATGGTGGTGCCTTTGTGCACAACAAGAAGCGTTTCTCTATTTTTATGGATCTGTCAGCATCATTGTGGCCTTTTAGAGAGGCTTTCCCTGTGGGGCATGCCGTGGCGCATTTACAATTTACAGCCACAGTTGTGGGATTAAGTACATGTCATGCAATTTTATACATATGTGCTTTAGGAAAATTGTGAGGATTATTGTGAGGATGCCAGGAATTTTAGAGAATCTACAACTGTACAAAATGGTATAGTCTAACTATGTTATTGGTTCTGCAGATTATCTTTCTGTCAGTAAACACAGGACATCATGAGCCTTAAGTTCAACCGATGCATTTCTATTTCTACCAATGCTATCTTGGACTTTGCGTCATTCATGTTTGATCTGTATGTATCAATGCACACAAGCAACGTGCTTATTTATTTTAAAAACACACTGATTAGTTCAACTGCTCATGCTGTTATGCACTGATCAACATAACAAACATTATTGATATTGATGTATAGGGCCTTGATGAACAACAACTACGTTGTGGAGTGAACACTCCAACTGACTTCCATTCGCATAAAAATGGATGGACCATTTCATGCATATTCAAAAATGTTTCAATTTATCAGTTTACGTAATTTGTCCTATGAAATGGACCTCATACATTATGTTTTTATCCTTAATATTTTCTCTTGCTGCTTGGTAGTGTTTGTGTTGCACCGGGCGTAAACCAAGGCAGAGCTGGTATCTTTTTGCCCATTGGGGCAGGAGGTCAAGCGGCCCACTTCCCGTCCCATCTATCTCACGCTGTTATGTATGGTATCTTCGTAATCACCCTGCCTCCTAAGAAGTCTTAGCCCTTGACTAAGTCCTAAGTCAGTTTAGCTAAAACAAATTTAGAGCTACTTGGGGTGAAGGGAGAGTAGCTTCGTACATTAATCTTTAAGCTATCTTTGCCTCTTTTGCCACAGTTCCTAGCTTCACTAAGGCCAACGAGTGTCATTCAATGATCCACACATGTTCTAAACAATGACTAAAGGCAATTTGAATAAATTAATTTTATCATGTATAAAGCTGCGTGTGTGTGACAGTTCTACCTTTCAGTAGATGTCAGGAAAGACAGCATGGAAGGTACCTACTATAAATATTTATGTCTTTCTGTTAAATTAGGAACACTGATGCCTGTAATTTCATGAAAGTTTGAAGGCTGCTTTTGTAGCTTCCATATTTAGCAATGCAAAACCACACAAAGGGGCAAGCAAGTTACTTTTAAGACTCATCACCCTATCCATGGATTACACAATTTAGTAAGAACTGTTAGTTATTAATTTAACTTTTCTTAGGTTAGTACATTTTTAATAAGGTATGCTGGAAGGTACAAAATGTAAATTCAAAATACCGAGGCAACATAATCTCGGTGAGCATTTATTGAAGTTTATTTCGAAGTTGATTTATTGAAGTACCGTAGCCTCAGTGAAGCAGAACAGGAAGTATACACTTGACATGTTCCTTGACTTACAACTTCTGATTAAGCGCTAAGGTGCAAAACACATCTCCTGATCCGCTTCATTGCGACTATGGTGCTTTAATAAATGCAGTGCACACCGAGATTGCCGGGGTTCATTGATTTGCTCTATTGGTTTGTTGTTTCCATCTGCAGCCAGTTTTGGTGCTCATACCCCATTATTCTTCCTCCTCCGTGTGAGTTTACTTCTCATGTGATTTAAGGTACAAAATGTACTAAAAAAGAATCTGCTGACCCAAATGGGATCATTTGGACCAAATAAAGGATTAGTGGGATCTGCACAAATGCACACAAATTTGAACCATTCTGACTTTCTTTGACCTTCACCTAAAGATCAAAACATCAAAAATTGTTGGTGTTAAGATTTCCTCTATTGTTTCATAGGCGATTTGTCCTACTGTTAAATCTCTTCTCATTCAATAATAATATTTACCCTGCTGATAGTTGCTGGTTAACCATACATTAATGGTTGTTGTCAACAAGTTGTCATTTGCCCTTTGTACCTGTGAGATAACTGGAGGATAAGCGAATAGATGTTGTTAAATACAAACTATCAAGGAACAAATAACATTATCTAAATGTACAATATATGGTCCATTAGTAAATAATTCTGGCTCCCAAATAAAATGTAGTAGCATTTCCACACTGCCTTATGGCACTAATCTTGTGGACTGGGCTTCTGGACTGGATAACAGTGTTTGTTTTAGTGACAGGCAAGGTTCATTCTGAATTTCAAATTTAGTTTCATTAAAGGTGAGTTGGGTGAAAACGGGGGGGAGATATTTTGCTTTTGTATTTGATAGATGCCGTTACACATGTGCTTGAATACTTTTATTACAGCGATATAATAGGCTATAAGGACAGGATTAGATTTGGCTTTTTGATCGAGTGAGATATCAGATTGCCATTTTGGCTTTAAGAACTATTTTCTTTTTTTACCTTTTTGAGATACAATTGGAAATTCCTTCAATGTGGGTGTTTTTGCCTTCTGGATCAACACCAAGCTTGAACTTGATGGACTTTCTTACTACATTACTATGTAAATCCCACAATAGTACATTTGCTTGTATTTAATATGGATTATATTTTGGGAATCGACATAGAGGATTTTGGATAAAAACTAATCCTGGTGCAAAATTGAAATAGTGGCAAACGATAGCGTGTTAATTTGACCATTAAATTGCTTGCTATGGCAATAAAACCAGTTTGGAAACTTTGTACAGTATCAACAGTAATCAACCTTACAAATGGGAACATGAAAAGGGTTCCTTTGAAATATAAGCAGTTGCATGTTTAGCAAGATCTGATTTAGAACAATCAACTTCTTTGTCTTGGTTTATCTCCTTAGGTAAACGTGGAAGGAAATGCCACTTAGAAGTGCAATCCCGGCTTCCCATTAGCTGCAAGTATATGACAAAGCACATGGCTCTCTTTAGAAAAGTGAAATAACACAGATACTAAAAAAATATCAGTGAAATCAAATTGCCAGATTTAGTCGACACCATAAGCAAACACTAAACATCTACATATAGCGATCAGCCTCCAAAAATATAGATATTTGGTTTTGTTTTTTGCATATTTCCTTTTAGCATACCATATTTGCGTTTCACCATATAATATATGCGCAAAACCAACAAAATAATGTCTGTAGCGGCTCCTCATACAATGAACTAAATATATTGATATAAATTATGCCGCAGTGAGAAACTGAATAAATATATATCTACTAAGCTACATAGTTGTTTTAAAGCTTAAGACACTATGATCTCTGGGAGATAACAAAATAAAAATTGCTGGCCTTATAACCCCAGAACACACTCGTCATCTCACATAAATAACTGGTTTCTTGACAGATAGCTATAATTTCATTATTCCAGCCTGGGAATACCACCTGTGCACCAAACCTGCTGTGGATAGACAGGCAAGCGAAGAACCTTGAGGACAGTAAATGTGGTTTATGAAAGTAAAGTCAATGTTACAAAGGTTAGTCAGAAAGCTATCTTTGCTATTTTTATGTACCCGACATTGATTTCTTTTCTTTGACATAGTCAGCGATACTGTGTATTAACAAAATCTGTGGCATTGGTGAAAAACACAATATTCAAGGATGTTGAATATAAAAAGGATCAAGAATGACACCATTGGTAGTAAAAAGATAATGAAGGGAAAGGTAAACAATAACATGAAATAAAAAAGAAAGCATTTATATTTTCATGAAAAACCGGATAGTTAAAACATGTATATTATACTACAACGCCTACTCCTTTGTTTGAATTAGATAATTTATGTGAATGCACATCTTATTGAATAGGAAGGTGGTGGGATCTGAACATGTTGGGTAGAAATTATGTGGGAGAAAAGGTCTGGAATATCGTAGATTCTGGGTGGATCCAATGGAGTGCGAAAGGGGCTGCTGGATAACCTCTTTCCATGGCTACTTTTTTACCTTTTAATTCCCAGATATTTATGGGGGTCACCATTGTTGGACAGACCCAGGGCAGCAATGCTAGGTGCTCGTTCACACTTCCCGAACTTCTGAGAACATCCTCTGCTGCAGGTCTTCTTCCTACAGTGCAATAGGGTATATTGCTTTAGCTGATGTCCTTTCAAGGGCCATCTTTGATCTCCACAACTGGCCCTTGAGAGCTGCAGCATGCTAGGGAAGCTGGTTGTCAATTGGGAGATCAGCCCAGTGAAGTGGCCCTGGGGCTGCTCCTGATAGTTGTCCTAAGCCAGAACACATCACTGGATACATTATGTGTTGATTGTATCACAGTTATTTCTAAGTAATTTAGCTAACAATTAAAGCCAAGGATACTTAGCAAAAGTTTGGGCTGTCAGTTATTTAAATGATTAGAAGACTTGCCAAACAAGTATAGTCTGATCAAAACGATTAAAAGAAACAAGATGTCTTTTAAAGAAAACAACTTTGAAATAGGTAAAGGAGAAAACATATAATGAGCAGAATTCTTTGATATGTGTATCTAGTTTTTGCATGTTATTTAAAAGTTCCACACATTGCTGAATTTGTGCATTTTATTAGAAGTAACAATGTCTGATCTATGTCTCCATGTAAGTTTAGGTTTAATTGCTATCCATAACAAATTAATACTAGGTAAAGTTTTTGTAAAACTTTAAAGCAGCATTCTTTTTAATGTGAGGGTTGCATTTAACTCAAAAGCATATTAAAATACTATTAAAGTGATGACCTGATACAAGTTAACCTATGGATTTTGAAAAGGGGATGGGACGTGCATAATGTATAGTGCTGTATGCAACAATGGAGGCTATTGACAAAAACCTGGTTTTATCTCATTTTGTTTTAATAAATTTCCTCAACCTGCAGACTGAAAACCTGATATGGTTGTCATGTCAGTCCTGTGATAGTTAGGATTATTTATCCTGCTAAAACACCACACTGAGCTAATTTCTTATGGCAATGCTAATGTGTTAGTGTGAGAGTCCAGCTGGGTGATTCAGACTGAGCTATTCTTTTGTTTACCACAGGGCAGCATGGTAAAGAGTCAATATATTTGTCTAGTAGATAGGCTAAGAGAACAGAATGCATAGAAATGGCTAATATATAGCTGCTTGAAATCATAACATGCATACCTGGGAACTTTCCGAGTTTGACCCGGAAAGAAACTCCACTTCTTCAGGTCAACACTCAAATCCCCTTGGTTGCGGGAGCAGGGTCTTGACACGCCCCACTCCCTGCCCATTTCCCCTTTAAATGGGGGTGTTTCCCCACAATGTCAGTGGAAACGCCCACTGACATCAGCGGGAACACCCACTGATATCAGAGGGAACACCCCCAATGTCAGCAGGACTGCCCACTGACATCAGCGGGACTGCCCAGTGGGACCGCTGACGTCAGTGGGCAGTCCTGGCCTCGTCCCCCATGGGTAGGCTTTGGGTAGCCGGAGCCCAGACGTTCCCTGATATGATTATGTGATACTCAACGTAGAACTGTTTTCAAAAAGAAATCATTACACTAGCTTAAAATGTTTTGAATCTAATACTAGTATTTGCTTATTTCCAATGCATGAATACAATTTACACATAGGAAATATAAATGCAGAGGAAGTATTCTGAATTGGCAAATGCAATGGAAAAACCCCCAGTGGGATTTGCTAACTTAAGAGTCTTGTTTAAGTAGTGATAATGAACCACCAGCAGATTCTACAAACAGTCATCATGCTTTGTGACTTGTTTAGCAGTATTTAGTTTCGTTTGTCTCCAGTGCCAAAATAATTTCATTTTCTCCATAGCGTTTGCTCTTTTAACCATTGAGATATTTTTACATCCAAAGGAGAAAAAAAAAAAACCTTTAACAAATACAAATTGGCACAGCGGTGCATTTTAGTAATTCCAGAGGCTTCTGAAAGTCTGTTTGTACAAATTGCTAAAACACTTAACAAATAAATAATGGCGTGGAGCATGTCTGCCTCGTTTTCAAGGTCACAAAATTATTTTGACATATTTAAACATGTTTTTAATCACTTGTGGAGCTTTTTTTTGTAAGCTGATCCTTTAATTCGGAAAAAAATAACACTAACCAATAACGCTTAAAACTGTCTGTAAGCTGGTAATATTGTGCGCTTTCTTCAACATCTCACAGGATTGTCAGATCTGTCAATAGGTTTCTACATTTTATTGAAGTTCTTAAATTTATCAGGGCTCTTCTTCTGCACCTTCTCCTTCTCTACCAGCATGTTGTTAATGTTATTGTCAATTTTGTATATTGTCAGCTTTAATAATTGTTGATTTTCACTTTCCCCTACTGTAATAATGGCACTACAGTCATCCAGTATCAAATAGTAAGTCATACCTCGTTATCTTGCTATTTCATTCTTCATTTCAGATGGCATTTTGTATTATCTGCTTGATTTAAAATAATCTCTTCTCCAAAAAGGTCATCTTGACAATGATCCTCCTAAGAAAAATTCTATGAAGCATGTTTATGTTTATACGATAATTACCTTCCAAGGGAAAACATTACTTGTGGAGAGTTTCCTAATTTTAAATAATTAATACACACAATATACATAAGGACCTATTCTTTCAAGTGGGAACTTCCACTTGCGGAAGAGTTGAACTTCCTGAGTTCACTTATGGAGAGCTGGCCCACTTAAAAATCTCCTGGATAGAGAGCTGGGTCAACCTTGTAGAACATATGGTAAGTCTCCTCGCACAGTGAATTATGCTTTATGCAGGGCCAGCTCTGTGATTCCTGTTGGAGAAACTTACTGGAGTGGGATTCTATAATGCAACATGAATTGAGGAAGTAGGATTACAAATGTCCTGCACACTCTCCTGCCACATATATTTGGTGAATAAACCCCTCAGTTGTTGAAAACACTTCCGAGAACATTGTATATTACACAACTTTTTGCCATGGGCAAGGCATTATATGGAAATCCATGATGTGTCTATAATTAAAGTTATTGTAATTGAGGGATGGAAAGCTAATGGTGCAAATTCATTTGAGACTCACATTCTAATCAAACAAATGGCATATCTTGTTCTAGCACTAATTCCAGAACTTAAATGCGTGTTTTCAAAGATGAATTGACATTTAATTAAAAGACAATTTATGGTTCTGCTCTGTCCAGGGAAAACCACATTTTTTTCTAGTTGCAAATGTTTTAATTAAAATAAACGTATGCTGTCATCCTTCAAGATCGAGTGATATGACTATGTCCTTGTTTTGACTTTCATTGAAAATCTCTAGAAATGGGCACTTGGTATGAAAACCTTTTTCAAATCACATGTCGTGCAGAGTGTACAAGACTTACTAGGGCTAGCAACGCTGTTTAATGGCTCTTCTCTGAATTCTCTCCAGAATACACATCTTGCCTTAAATCCTCAGGAATAATTGCTTACAGAACAGTACTCCTTATATTATAATTTGTGTGCATTATTTTACACGTATCCTCATTAAATTGCAGCTACCACATGCTTGACCATTTTTGTAATCTACTCAAATCATCCATATGGAATGTCCACCTTGCTGCAAACCAGACTGTGTCATGATATTATGGTCACTTTGGAAACAGATAGAGATCTGTTCTTTCCTCCCATTAACCTGACATCAGCCTTTGTGAACCTATGTTTTTTTTCTATAACCTTTTCTTGATGATGAAGATTTGCAATCATGACTGAGGAATCCTCAATTTCATAGGTCCCAATTCCCAATACCATAACCCCCAACCAAATAAACACAGACACAAACTGTTTGGATAAAAAATTGGCCGCAGATTTTAATATGTATGGGAAACAAATCCACAACAAATTATTAACACAAAAAAGTCATTGCCAGAATTACCACCAAAAGTAATACAGTGCATACATTCCCCCATTGTTTTCCAATCCCCTGACAACATTGTCCCTTAAACTCCAATATCCTAAGCCTACCTCCTCACTCAGTCAAGGTCCAGCTAATGTTCCATGGGCTACAGTATTGCTCTTTGGTTTCTTGGTCGACAGTTAAACTTGATAGTCGAGTTGTTGGTCATGTGGATTAATGTCTTTCATTTACTTAGCGTTTAATTGCTGAACAACTGAGCAGCTCATCTCAACTCAAGATAAAGTGAATGGATCCAAAAGGACACTACATTCCTCTTACTTTTATGCCAGCATTTTTAGATTGTGCCTTTTTAGCTTTAAAAATGTACATGAATGAAGCTGCTTGGTTAGTGGGCATCACTGTTAGGACTGCAGGCCACTTGTTTGTTTTCATTTTGTTTTTTAACTATGGTTGTCATTTCTTGTAAAACAGACATCTGGACATCATGCTGAGAAAGGAATGATGCCCATGGGGGGCAGCATGGGCTATAGTGGGCCTTGACTGTGGTGCGGAGGAGGGGTAGGCTTTTTGGTGGGTATTTAGGGGTGGAGTTGGGAGCAGATTATTTAAGGAACTGTTTTTCCCGGGGGTTAGGAACCATCCTTGTAGTTAGCTTACCTGGTTGTGTGTACCACCCTTCCTCCCTTTGTATTTGTATCCTAGCTTTGGGTTGTGGTATTTGTCACAGTATGTGGGGCGGCAGCTTGCCAGGTATCCAGGGGGTTATTGTGGTGGTAAGTGAATTATTGGTAACAACTAGTGGGAGGTTCTTGGATATCATTGCTGGGAAACTCAGGTCAGGGTGGGGATATCCGGGTATGTCCCTTCCTTAAGTGGTATTTGGTTATGGTACCCGGATTACTTGGCAAGCTTGGTGTGTGTATTGTGTTTATTGTATATATTTACATGTTTGTGTTTTGAGTCATAGTTCTTTTTAACGCACCTATGTTTATTGTTTCAGGTGACAATGACTCTAATAAATAAAATTGGCTGTGGCCTTTTCTTATCCATATTCAATGGTGTGTGGTGTGATTATTGGGGTTAATGAGGGGTTAAGCCTAGACTGGAAAATCGAGGCTACAACAGTCATACATCATAAGATGTTATGGCATCTTTGTAACCAAAATAGCAGTAATGGAAGCATCAAAATGTTGTCTGTGTGAAATGTGAAAGAATATATAGTAGACTTACTTCTCGATCTTTAAAACGCGTGATTTTATGGTACAAAAAGCACCTGTAAAATACATTAAAGTCAAATGAACAATGGGTCATGACGGAATGTGGGTCATTATACGAAGAGATTATACGAGACGTTACAAACAATGAAATTACCTGATTTGGTTTTCCACTGGTCACACTTGGCATGTGCTTATCAAGCCATTTTTAGGGGCATTGAGGGAAAGGAGATGACTTTTGTTATTGCATGTCCAATCCATCTATTTTGATTCATCCTGAAAACCGCAGACCCTAGGTAAATGGCAGACTCTCTGTGCTCTACACACTTACGTATTTTTTGCTTTATGCGTCATTTGGTCATGCCCCCCCAACATGCAACTATGTTCTACAACACTTTTCACAAAAAGAAAGGAAACACTGAAATGGTGCTGTACTGCTTACTTGTTAATTTTTAACACTTTTATATTTTAACATTTTAAAAAAACATTCTTAGTACTACAAAATGTCCAAACCCTTCTAAGAAATAATTATTTAAGCATATCAAATGTTTCCCCATGCAAAGGAATCTATAGTGTTGGATTATGTCCATAGGCATTAATTAACAGGAGACAAGTTCTTACCTGATACAGAAGAGCAAGATCACAAGTAATAGCTGATTTGTTATCTTTTATGATGAAAGCAGAAATAAGTGTTAGATTTTATGATTGTTTTACTTGCTGTGTCCTTGACTTGAGAGTCCTATTTATTCCTAAAATATCACTCGGTCCTGAAACTGAATTAGGAGTGCATACTTCTCGATTTCAATTTTAAAAAAATATATATTAATAGCTCTGTGTTGTTCTGTAATATAATGTGCCACTGCTACACTTTAAAGACTCCAGCCCCCATATGCCATTGAATACATATGACAGCAACGTATAGAAGAATTCGGAAAACCCCCAAATGCTTGTGCCAATGTACCCAATGAAGCATCTGCGTCTTGCATGTTTCAGTGAAATTATTGTTTTTTCACTTTGCTTTGCCCCTCAATGGTTTTCTGCCATGTCTGCCTATGGTGCATGACTGCACTTTTTTGGCAACAAATTTCACACCTTCCCTACTATATATTATTTCCTATCATAATAGTCACACTTGGCCAAAGAACAGCAATATATGGGGCAAACCATGATTTAGGTGATGACAAAACAAACAATTAAGTAATAATCAAATAAAAAGGGGAATTGAGCATTGGACCACCCAGCTCTTTGACTAAATGATTTGTGCAGCACCTGTGCACATGATCAAAACAAAATATCTTCCTGTCACCATATAGTAAATAGGGTACATGGGACAACAACCTACTAGAACCCTATAGAACCTTAATCCAACTTTGGGTCCATGCCAGCCAAAAAATTGAAACACATTTTCATGGTTAGCACAAAATGTTTCCTACATGTGATTTTACGGCATCTCCGCTGCATTATGGATTTTTGTAACCAACTGAGACAGAAATTTCCCACACATAAATCACCAATGCTTCTTTGTGTTTTATCAGATTGAACAAAAGGATATTTTAAGCCAGCCCACGAACACTCTGTGTGAAATTTGAAATTAATCTGCTCAGAATATTTTTCTATAGAGTTTACCAAAAAAAAGCTTTCAATTGCAAGCTCCCAGTTGAAAAGTGTGTTTTCTTCATGGACTCATGTTTAACCCTTGGGCTCATTTGGAATGTAATGATGTGAGTCTCTATACATCCTCTCTTTTAACTTATTGGTTCAAAAAACATACAGAAACCACAAACTCGCAACAATTACAAGAAAAGGAACACTTTTATCATAGGTGTTAGCATAGCTGCAATTACATTTTATTTGATGTTGAGACTTATCGATAGCTATTTATGAAATTAATGTATTATTTCCAATTATTTTATTTTTCAAGCTTTCACTGGCTTTAATATCAGCACAAAGACTGAGCGGTCGGAGCTTTATGGAATGGGGTTCTATGGCCGAGAGCAGCTGCAGCAAGCCTATCATCACCAGTACAATGCCAAAGCGTCGGATCGAGTGCTGTAAAGTCAATGAACTCTGGAGCTGTGGAGGGACTAATCTCACTTCTCTGTTTGGCAGTCTGATGGGTGAGTCTGGGTTTGGCGGATGCCAGGAGAACGTTTGATTCAAGGAGAAATCCGATTGCAGAATTTGAAGTTGCTTAATAGTTTTTTAATTAGTTTTTTCCCTTCTTTTCCTTCCTTCAAGAGTAGGAAGGTTAGGTAGAAGGGTTGAACAGGATGGACTTAGGTCTTTTTTCAAATTATGTACTATTTAACTATGTAACTATGTTACCTGCCTGACTGCATAGTGCTGACAGTAAAGTTTGGAGAAGAGATAATTGTATGATACTGTTTTTCAGTGGTTGACCCCGTACTAAAAGTGAAGGGAAAACGTAATACTTCAGCATACCAAGACATTTCGGACAATGCTAAGCCTTCAACTTTGGGAACAAGCCCCCTTTTCTATTCCAGTACAAATGTGCCCCAGTTCACAAAGCAAGGTCCAAAAAGACATGGTGAGATGAGTTTGGTTTGGAAGAAGTTGACTGGCCCAGACCTCAACCGCAACAAAGACCTTTGCGGGAAACTGGAACGGAGACTGCGATCCAAGCATCAGTGCCTGACCTGACCTAAGAGACTATGTCACCGGACATGCTGGTATATTGCCCTGAGTTAGGGCAAAATATTGGCTCTTTTGGTGATGTCTTGTTTCCCGAATCGAGCATCAGGGAGAAGACCTCACCACAAGCGGTGCCACTTTTGCAGAAGTTCCTGCCGTGTTATGTCCGCAGAGATGCAGACGGCGGTAGAAAATTGAAGACAGCAGAAGAGAGAAGATAAGTGATAAGATGAAGAAGATGTGGAAGCGTTAGTTTTCGTCAGAAGTGGAAGTGGTCGACAGAGAACATAGAGAAACATTTAGAGAGCTTGAGTAAGTGTATGTGAGAGCGAATGTGAGTGAATGTGGGCACACATATTTCATATGAAAATGTGGAGTTTTTTCTTCATGACTTTGTATGAATTGCGGAATTTACCAAAATTCTGTTCATTTGCAATTCGTACAAATCTGAATGAACAAGTCTATTAAACATACAAATATAGTTGTCTATAGAATGACAACACCAGATAAACCCGGTTTTGATGAGCCCCCTGGCACAATCACATTGTATAAACTGTGTTATTGTTACCTTTACTTTATTCCAAACTGTGTGATTGTGTATTATATCTTACGCTTCTGGGGGATCTTTATTATTCATCTCCTGATAAGCATAGCCGGGAACTCTCAGGATTTGACCCTAATTCTCAGGGTTCTGTAGCAATCTCAGGGTGAAGGACCAAAATCTCAGGGCCACCTAGTCTAGATCTGACTCCTTCCTATTCTACATTGCTGGGATTATATGCAAATAACAACACAAACATCCACAGTTTCCCTGAAGCAATCTAAAGGATGGTTGCTACTTGGAAAGGTCAGATAACCCTAATGAATGACAAATCACCTGGCATTTGATAATTAGATTTATTAACACTGATAGAGATACTGGATTACTTGTGTGAGTAATCTTATGAATAAGACATTGGTGATCCAGACAGCGCCCATGGCTAGTGGCCTTTATATTGTTAAAATGCAATTTGATGTGGAATGACTGCTGTACAAATTGATCAAATACAATAACTTGCTATTGAATATTTTTTATGAAATCAATTTAAACTGGTTTATTATTTGCCAGGACACTTGTTTCATATTAAATATTGTTTGACACACATGAATTGACTATAATATATTACTTTTTGTAACATGGCTTAATAATATTCCTGTAGCGTTCCTTACCTCTTTTACAGAAGTCTCAAGTATAAAATGCTATAAATAAGAGATTTGAATCATTGAATGTGGGGGGGGGGCATGTGTAACTTTGGTAAGTTTGGATGTAGTGATATGTAGTTTAATAGCCTAAACTGCATGGATTACATTCTGGGTGATAAAGACTGTATTCTAGCATCAAAGGTTCCATTAATTTAATACATTTTTTCTCTATAGAAGACATGCCACTCCCGTTGAGATGGTATAGAGGACAAGGAAATCTTAAGGAGTTAATTTACCATCCCAATTGAAGTTAAAATTAGTCCTGGCAGCTTCCAGTGTCCTTGGATGGCATGATCATTTTTATAAAACAGTTATGGTTTATAAAACTTTTGACATGAGGAATTCTACCTTGCATTGTGAAGTAATGACAAAATTGATCTGTACCCATTACCATGTTCCATACTTGTCCCAAACACGTGGTTGTTGTATAATGTGCAGCCAAGAAAGACCCCTAACTGTGATATTATGTGGAAAGTCAATATTTCAGATCTGAAATGTGCTTATGAGTTCTGCTTGTCATTTGAGGGTTATTTTGAAGCCACATTATTGTAATGTGCTGTGCTTCAGGCAGAATAGGAGTTGCCACTACATAACCTGGGAAGCGGATGTGTGTGCCCAGGGTCCATTTAGATATACATAGTTGAAGTCTCTAATACAGTATATGTGAAGAAAATAGGAATAATAGGGTTGCCGATATTAGCGATCTTCTTTTCTCATGAGACAGCTGAGGAGATAGTATGGTTTGCATTATATCATAATCAAAATACCAATAACTGTTTCAGTTGACACAACAATGTTATATAAGGTCTTACAAAACTGAGGGACCACTTATTTTATAAAAGCCATGTCATGGACAAGTTGTGTTGTATGAGTTCTTCAAAAAATCTTCTCAATGTATCCTGACAGTTTAATAACAGTCATGAAAATGTAATAATAAAGTGTATGAAAAAATAGTGTAAACATTGTATGTTCTGTATATATACTTTCTGTATACCGATTATGTATCTTGTCCTCTGAATTAACGGGGATAGGTTTGACCTCTGAGTTAAATGTTGACAGTGATGGCACCATTCTCTGATGTAGCCATACATGCCCAATAATGTGGCTGGGAACTCAGTAAGGGAAACCTTCCTTCAATTTGTATGAATCTCTAAAAAGGATGAGGGACAGATGTTAAAGAAGCAAATATCTCAGAATTTACATTTAAATTTTGTTGGTTCTATCACTATCACTCATGCTATCTTACGCTCTCACTCACTCTCATTTACTCTCTCTCTGAATGTCTCCCAACCTTCTTCCCAACCACTTCCGTGTTCCTGTCTTATTGCCGCACAGCTCCACTTCTTCTCTTGCATCTCCTTGTTCTCCTGTCTATTTTCATTGTCCGCTGTTCCTTGCATTTTCTTTCTTTGCCCACTTCTCTGTGCACATTGCTTCCCGATGAACTTCCCCAAAAGGATATACCGTCTCCCCAGAGAAGTGCACAAGAGGCTAGAATAATGGAGACAGACTCATTGAGGAAAGTTAAGTCGTTTTCCACAAATCTGCTGAGGATAGATAGGAAGAATATCTCTCAATCAATCATATTGCAAAAGTAAAGATAATGATCAACAGAACAATGTGCTTTTATTGTAAAGACAGCAAAGTTGTAACAATCCTCACAGGAAGGTAAAATACATTTTTAATATATATGTGAAATGAGTTATATTAAATGTAACAGGGGAGGTTAGCAAATCAAAACCAAGAAGTGTGAAAGGTCCTTGAAAAATAGGATTATTAGTAGTGATATAAGTATGGACATGGCAGTCTATGTTTCCAGTAGTTCTAAAGGTAGCTATACTTTTTCATTTGACAACTTGAAATTTGTATAAATGAACTTGAGTAATGGTTCGTGATTGCTTGATAAACAGACAATTGAAAAGAGAGCAGATTTCCGAATTGAGACAGGTGAAAGATCTTACAGAACACATGGGATGGAGGGTACAATCCGCAAACATCAGCACATGAAGAAAGCACAATGGCACACAATCTTATAGCAATACAATGTCATTCAAAAGTACTTATCATCTACAACAGGTGCATGGCTCGTAAGATAATACGTGTTCACATGTGAGCCATACATTTAAGTGTACATGTTTGCTTGTATGCAAGACAAATATACTCAATATTTCCAAAATGGACATTTTATTTAGTATAAGCCATCTAAATGTTTTCGTTGTATGATGTATTCTACAGCACACTCCACTATGTCAACCATCAAAGCACTGCACTTTAATATATTTAGAAAATACATATCTGCAAACAGGTTATTTTAAGTGCAACCCTGTAACTTGACTATGAAACCTGACAAACGAATTTCAATTACATAGCTTTTCACTTGCAACGCAGTCTAACAAGGAACCCTATCAAAGAAAAGTGCCTGAGGTAAAACAGAATGCACATTTGACAGCTGAGGTCTAAACAAAATGTTATTTTTAACCTGCTTGTGGGTTGAGTTTATTGTTGAGAACAGGTACATATATGTGTGCGTGTGTATATATATAAGCCGAGCAGCCATATGACCACCTACCTAATATTATGTAGGTCCCCCTTTCCCTGCCAAAACGGCCCTGACCCGTCGAGGCATGGACTCCACTAGACCTCTGAAGGTGTGCTGTGGTATCCGGCACCTAGACGTTAGCAGCAGATCCTTTAAATCCTGCAAGTTGCGAGGTGGGACCTCCATGGATTACACTTGTTTGTCCAGCACATCCCACAGATGCTCGATTCATGGAGTCAACACCCTGAAATCATTGTTGTGTTCCTCAAACCATTCCAGAACCATTTTTGCTTTGTGGCAGGGCACATTATCCTGCTGAAAGAGGCCAAGCAGGCCCATGAAAGGATATACATAATTAGGTGGTATGTGTCAAAGCAACATCCACATGAATGACAGGACCCAAGGTTTCCCAGCAGAACATTGCCCAAAGCATCGCACTGCCTCTGCCAGCTTGCCTTCTTCCCATAGTGCAAGCCAGCAGAAGTGGTGCCATGTGTTCTCCAGGTAAGCGACGCAGACGCACGTGGCCATCCATGAGATGTAAATGAAATTGTGATATCAGACCAGGCCACCTTCATCCATTGCTCTGTCGTCCAGTTATTATGCTCACATGCTCATTGTAGGCGCCTTCAGCAGTGGGCAGAGGTTAGCATGGTTTGCAGCTACACAGACATTTTTTTTAACTTTTTCAGCAATTTGAGATACAGTAGCTCCTCTGTTATTTTTGACCACACAGGCCCTTGGTGAACAAATGCGCCTTGGCCCCCTTATGACCCTGTCGTTAGTTCACCGCCTTTCCTTCCTTGGATAACTTTTGATAGGTACTGACCACTGCAGACCAGGAACATCCCACAAGAGCTGCAGTTTTGGAGATGCTCTGACCCAGTCTTCCAGCCATCATAATGTGGCCCTTGTCAAATTCGCTCGGATCCTTACGCATGCTCATTTTTCCTGCTTCTAACACATCAACTTTGAGGACAGAATGTTCACTTGCTGCCGAATATATCCTTTCCACTGACAGGTGCCATGATAACAGGACTATTAGTGTTCTTTATTTTTCCTGTCAGTGGTCATAATGTTATGGCTGATCGGTGTGTTAAATTAATATTATATTTATTAAATTACCTATAGCTTGTGTTTTTGTTTGTAAATCAGTGTAATTATTTTGAGGATATTTAGACAGTAGCCTCATGGAAGCAAAGTTCTATGGCTCAGAGTGGCAAAGCATGGATTGTCTAATACACTTATTATCCTAAAGCTCTCTCCCGTTTTATCAATTACTCCTAGAAGGACTTCCAAGAGCCAACAAGAATCAGCAACTTAACGATATGTGAGAAATTTCATGATTAAGAGCAATAACACTTAGTTACAAGACTGCAAATACTGATTTTTTAAATATTTAAGCATACTTACAGTGTACTAAAGGGTGAAGCATAGGACTGGGGAGGTTAAAAGGATTGCTTTCCACAAGGATCAAGTAAACCCCTTTTTTGTAAAAGTTTGTAACTGGGGTAAGACAGCTTCCAGATTCATTTATTGTACTTTCATTTAAACTCATCTTATAAGAAATTAAAAATTTTTAACAATAAGAATTTGTGAAGTCAACAAAACAAAACATATATTTAGCCGCACACTATGTTTGCAGACTTGTCTGTTCAGACCTGTAATTCTCAATTGCAGCACTTTTTGTCTATTTAGTAACTTTACTGTGTGATCTACAAAACAGTAATCCAATATTTATATGACAATGAAATTAATACAGTCAGCATTGAGAAAGATTATCGCCAAGGTACAGGTATGACAGGGATACTGCGAAGGTCCAAAGTTGTCAGAGCCCCTACAAATGGCACATCGGATAACCAGCTATGTGTGTTATGGGAAGCGGACCACCATATATACGGTAGTTCTTATTACAAGAAGGTCAAACAGAGGAGAACTACCTTCAGTTCAGTTGATCAATCAGGGGGATGACTGAGGAGAGAAGATGTGTTTTCTTATTGTCGCATTTGCATCTCAAACATCCCCCAAAGTTTGGGGTCTATCTGTGTACCTCCTATATCCCAGTTATTTGTAATTAATAGACGTATATGGTTATTTTACTTCCATAAAATTCAGAGCTGTTGAGGTAGATGCTACACTATATGAATAGTAATTGAGTTTCGTGGTTTCCGCCACCCCATTGCTAACCGGTGTATAAAATCAATCACATAGGCAGCCATCTCCATAGACAAACATTGACAGTAGAATGTGTTGTGCTGAAGAGTTGAGTGACTTTTAATGTGGCGCTGTTATAGAATTCTACTGTATCTTTTCCCCAAGTCAGTTTGTGTAATTTCTGCCCTGGTCCATCGTTAGTGCTATTATTGTGAAGTTGAAGCATTTAGCAATAACACCTGCTCAGCCACAAAGAGGTAGACCAAACACACACTTACAGTTATATCTTATCTGTCCTCTGTAGCATCACTCACTATAGAGTTCCAAACTGTCTTTGGAAACAATATCAGAGCAAGCACTGTGCGTCAAGAACTGAGTTTCCATGGCAGAGCAGCTGCACACAAGCTGAAGATACTCAGCACTGGCTGGAGTGGTGTAAAGCACGCCGTCACTGGACTCTAGAGTGGAAATGTGTTCTCTGGAGTGATGAGGCACACTTCTGGAAGTTTAATGGATTAATCTGTGTTTTGATGAATGCCATGAAAAGGCTACTGGCCAAAATGTGGTGGAGAAAGGACAAAAGTCTAAGGCTGTTTTTCAAGGTTAATTCTACAGTATACAAGTACATTTTAGTTTGCATATGCATATAACTTCGAGGCATCTTTGAGCAAGGTGCTTTCCTGCCCCAGCATGACTGTGTCCCTGTGAACAAGGCAAGGTCCATAAAGACATGGTTTGATGAGTTTGTTGTGGAGAAGCTCAAGTGGCTTTCACAGAGCCCTGACTTTAAGCACATTGAACATCTTTAGGATGAACTGGAACACCTGTGAGCCTGGTTTTCTTGTCCATCAGGTCCTGACCTCACAAATGCCCTTTTAGCTGAATAGACACATTTTTGTTAAAAGGGCAGGTGATTGGAGGATGTTAAAGCCACAGTGGGGGGTCACCCATGGTCTTGGAATTGAATGTCCATCAAGCTCACATAGGTGTCATATACTTTTGGTTATATAGTGTATGTCATAATCTGGGCTGTCATGAGGACTGTAGTGGCCTGGCTGTCCTGGTCTCTCAACTGAGTAGATGAAGAAAGACAGAAGGACAGAAGAACAAGGAGAGGCAAGAGGAGAAGTGGAGCTGTGAAAAAAAGGAGACGGACACAGAAGAGGTCAGCGAAGCTAGGGACACATACAGAGTGTGAGAGAGTGTCAAAGAGAGTGAGTAAGAGTGTGAGACATAGGCGGATCCAGAGACTGATCTTGGGAGGGGCACTTTCAGATTTTTTTTCTATCCTCCATCACAGTAGTGTTTGGTTACAGAATGGACAGTGTTTTTTATGAGTACCATGTGGTCTTAACATTGTTACTTAGAAAATAATGAAACTTAATTTTATACTGAACAAAACACTTTTTGATTTTTGTTTTGATTTAAAGAGAAATCCCCATTGTACAGCGCTATGGAATTTGATAGCGCTATATAAAACAAATAATAATCAATGCCACCAATTATCATTTTTTTTTTTAGATTTTACATCATATGTTTTCAGGGAACCGCTTATTTGTATATGTCCTAGCTCTGTTATCATACGGTCTATAGGAAACAATAGAATGACCCATTCTTAATCATCCAGTCTGACCCTCGAGGAACCCTGGAGGAACTCCATTAGCATTGCCATAAAGCATTGGCTCAGCGTAGTTTTTGAGAAGATAATGTTACAGACCTGCGCTTATGTTGCACATGAGCGCCTGTTTGCAGTGCACCCGCTGCACCTGCCCTAGTGCACCCCGAGTAGCGTCTGGCATTCTAGTAACACTGGTCGTTTGCCAACGGATCCTAATTGGCCAGGGGGCGATATGTCCATAGCCCCTGGCCCATGCCTCGCAGCCTGCCATGATGCTGACCCTTTTCTTGGGAGGGCAATTGCCCCCCTGGATCAGCACATGGTGTGAAAGAGCGTGACAGAGTCTGAGAGTGAGAGGGGGTGTGAATGAGAGTGAAAAGGCAACAAAATGTAACTCAGCAAGTAAATTTGCACAGATCTGAATACACAAGTCTAGTATGTATATTTATACACATTATATATATATAATTATATATACACCGAGCTAGAGGAGGATTTACTGTTACATTTGTCTGACAATCACCTTGCGATCTGAAATAGTGATTTGACAACATATGGCTTTTTGTATAAATCTATTTTTAGACATTGTGCATGCTGAATAACTGCTGTGTTCTTTGGTTCATTAACCTCTTGGTTTTGGCTTTTGTTCTGCAGGTGCTCAGTGTTAGCCTGTTTCCTAGCAACCTGCTAACACAATCCTCACCTGCGCCATCCGAACTCCAAATCCTGAAGAGCAGATCCGAGAAGTGGCACACTGAGAGGGCATACAGTTGGCTCCAAACAAATATTATGACCACTACTAAGCAACACACTGCTTTTAAATTATTCCATAATAGACCAACGCATGCGTTCCTTTTGAGAACTCTATACTGTCTATTTATAGAGGCATATACACCTGCTAGCTTTTAAGGTAGTTGGTGCCTACAGTTAGGATTGTTTTTCAATAATATTAATATATAATCATTTTTTTCTCAAACAAACCTAAACATATAACACAATCACAGAGCTAAAAATGCTGATTGTATTAACTATATTTATATAATGAATGAACTATATTAAGCCGGTGTCTAAGTTTACAAAATACTTGGAATGGTACAAAACTAGTGGGTCAATGGCTACAAGATGGGATGATTTAATGCAACAAAGTACTATTTTGAAAATAATATCATGTCTCATATAAGTGGAATAACAATGTATAATCACTGGCGTCTAGTAATTTAAAAGTAGACTTTTCAGTCAAGCTGTGAGTTTTGTTAAGGGTTGACTTAAGTCCCATACACATGCATGCTACAACTCACAAAGCAACTCATGTTCTTAAGTGGGAGTTTTGACCTAATTTCTCTGCCCCAACAGCAACTCATACCCCCATTAAAGATTAAAACGGTCTAAAAATAAATAGATAATGTAAAAAAAAAATAGGGACTTATGGTCCTCCATAAATCCGGGACTGGTGAGCTTCCCCTTTTTTCTTCATCCTCATATACTGACCTGGGGTGGCATGAAGCATACTCATGCCTCACTCTAACCCCTTTTGCTAGGATGGTGATTAGATAAAATAACAACCTTTATGGGGAAGAAAAGAGCCCATCCATACCTCCCCTTTCGATGAAGAATCAAAATGAAGATGTGAGAAGGAGGGGGTTAATAGGCACACTAACCATTTCGAGAGGCATGAAGTTCATACATGCTTTATTTCCTCCCTCCATCTTGTTTGTATTTGGATTAGCATGGGGTTAATACTAGACTTGGACGCCGGCCAACTCTTTGTGTTCGTCTTTGTCTTCCTTCGTGGGGAAAAAATCTTCGTATTCCGTGAATATTCTCCCATTCCTGTGTTCGGTTCGGGTGAATATTTGTGTACATTCTTCGTGTTCGTTTTTTTCTTAGTTTTTTTCCGTTTTTTGTAGAAGGGGTTAATACAGGGTTAATGCAGTACAGACTATGCAGCAGCTTTGGCGCCAGGATTGGCGACCAATAGAGTTGTTCGCACAGCCCCTTAACCCCTGACGGGTGAACCTACGGATTTCCGCTTCCGTCAACCCCTACGATGCTGTGTAAATAAGGTAGGCTAGATGGGGAAGGGACCAGGGAGATTAGTAGACAAAGACGAACACGAAGGTTCTTCGTTTTGTACGTCTTCGTCTGTGTGTACGCTTTACTGCCGCTATCTTCGCTTCTTCGGTTTTTCTTTGGGATGAACAACAAAAACGCACTCATCGTGTTCGTTTTCGTGTTCGCCTGAATATGAATGCACAAGTCTAGATAATACACATTAAAAATGTAGTATTCTCTATATTAATTAAAACATTTAATTAAAATAATAATAAAAAAATACTTATTTCTAGGTACCCTAGGTTGGGGGAGTCCCATCCCAATGCACTTCCAAGGTGCCTATAAGGTAGGCAGCGAAAAGCAAAACAAATAATAAAAAAACCTTGTAAGAAAAAATAATATTCATTTTTATTTAACCTGAACCACTGTCACATTGCTTCCCCTTGAGGCTCTGGTTTCCGGATCCTCCAAGTAAAATCTAGGGATTTTCCAGAAATGTATATAAATGTGTCCAGCAGTATATGTATTTCATGTATTATTTATTTTCTAGCCTGTTTATTACCATATTTCAAGGTGATTATGTTTTAATCGCTTGAGCCGCACATGAGTTAGTAAGCAACTCATACGATTTAACCAAAGCAATTAACTTAGCAATTGAGGAAATTCCACTTGGTTCACAAGCATTTTTTTTGTTTTTGCAAATACATACATGTGTTATCTTAGCAGCAGGCCACAAGGCTCAGCTAAGACATACAGAGACCACAAGCTGTGTTTCCATTTTAGCAAAACCATCTATCCTGTTGTGTGTATTTATATTTTTACTGTATATAAACTGGTGTAGCTATATTTTTAGAAACAATCATTTTAATGAGAACTGTGGGCTTGGGGCAAGGCTTGTAAAAATTTAAATAATTTCAGTCTTTTCTCATTCGGTTCCAAAAGGCATTTCCCGATTAACTTTTACGATAACAGAATAGTTCTTCCATTCTTCTTTTTGTTATTTGTTTTTATTAGTTACTGTTCCAATGCATTATACTTTCTTAAAATCTCATAATAAATCTCTAATAAAATATTGTAATTCCCCTGAACTAAAAATATCTTAAATCTATAGGTTATTTCAAGAGAATACTTCTATGGATGAATCAGGGATCTGGGTCAAACCCACACAGTTAACAATTATGATTATGGTACTCTCTTTATCTAATGCACATTACAATGTATAATATCTGATTCTTGTTTCTTTTTATAGTTATATGAAGCAAATACAAAAAAAAATGCAAAAGTTGTTTGATGAAGCATTCTTGAGAACAAAAATACACAATGGAAACACCCATTCCCTTAGGTTTTAGTGAATCAGCTTATAGTATAAGCATCGTTGCATTTTAAGTTAAAAATAGTCATTTGATGTGAAATTTGCGGTGGAGGTATGTTCTTCATTAAAACGTGTTACCTGCTTCGGAAGGGTAATCCCCGCAGAGAATTCAGATATAGCTGCTTTGGGTTGCTGTCTCTAGGCTACAAAGACCAAGGTCGTCCTGAGACTCTAGAACTGGTTGAATGTACAAACTGTGCACTGATACTGCTTCCCATGGAAATCCTCAGAAGTAAAATCTGAAAACAGCCTTCAAGGTAATAACAACAGTCTAAAAATAAAGATTAGGGTTCCGGCATGGGGGTTTGACAAAGGATGGCTTGCCTTATTTTCAGTAAAACGTTTGAAAATGTTTAAAAAAAATGTGTGTTTTGGCTTCCATCTAGATTATAAGGAGAAATATTTTGAATATTTTTTTTTTTTCATGAAACAAATAGACGGGTGGCAACAATAAGGTTCCACAAGAGCTGTAACTCGTACTCAAACATATACCTTGCCAATTAATTCACCGTAGAGTCTCCGACCAATCTAGGCCATACTTCCAACATTGGAGAAACTATTCTATAGTAATCAATGAGACATTGGCAAAAAGATGTAGTCATTTGCCCCAAATATTATGCTGCACTTGCATTTCTCTAGTTTCTGATGTATAAGCATGTCAAAGACTCTATGGAGTGTATTCTCAGATTTGCATTATTCTCATGCACTGGAGACTTAACAGACCATAGTGCATATGTACTGTGTTTTGTTGCATGGGTTAAAAGGACAGAAAATCATACTTTAGAACTCTTTTTGGCGTTAGGCTGGAAAGGGTTTTTAGGACTTTACCATATTGCTCCCCAGCTGACTTGAAATTCGTGCCCGATTATTAGCTTGTATGAACCTTACAGTGTATGATACATCCATAAGCAAGTGGGAACTGTAACTTTGGTCAATGCTGAGCCATGGCCACAAATGAGTTCTTTAGATTTAGAAAAGCGCATATGCTCAAAAAGCACTGAAATATTACAATATTCAAAAAATCATAAGGGGGTTATGAGAGGACCCTCAGACATGTTGAATTATTACTATTGCTCTATAAAGTATTAACCCATTAAGCCTCCTTTCTTGCAGTTAAAGCCGGTAGAACACACATAAAATCAGAAATTAATCTATGAGTGTTATTTGTTTGACTCCTCGAGCTGGGAATGCAATGAGCTCAGTTAGGTTCTAAACATTTATGCTTTCCTTTCAGACTCTATCACTTTGATCTCTCTCCACATACTTTTTCCACCAATGCCTGGTGGCAATGGAAAAATGAATTAGCCCAAGTTAATTTGTTTTTCCTTCACATTCAAGAACTTTCCCTTTTGGGAAACAGCACTTAAAAATTGAGGTTTAGACCTAGCCTGTGGTATAGTATATATATATATATATATATATATATATATATATATATAGATATATATATGTATATATAGATATATATATATCAAAATATGTGAGATCTTATTAAACCAAGCAAAAATATAAAAACAAAAAAACCTGGCAATTATTTATTATTATTTTGTATTATTATTATTATTATTATTATAGTTATTTTTAACTCACATATTATTCCCTTTTAAAAACATATAGATAATTCTGAATTTCTTAAGTACCCTGTAGTTTAAATTCATGAAAAGCTCATAAAGCACCCCTTAACACCTCTGTATATTGACATATACTTTATTCATAACCTTAATCTGTATTATGTGAAAGCATGGTATAAATAGTATATGTCCATGGTTTATTAGCCACAAAATATTCTCTCCCTTTCTTGCTCTCTCTGGATCTACATTAAGACTCGTCTTGTGTACACATGGCTGCTTCATAACCTCCCTAAAATACACCAACCATGAAGGAACGGTCTACTTGCAATGATACAGTGGCTAATCTGAGATTATATCTCGCACTCAAGCAAAAAAAAACAAAAAAACTTTACAATTTATAGAGATAAATCTAACATTTTATAAAATGTATCCATTATAAAAAACTCAAGTTATATCATATAGATGTCATATTTAAGGGGTCATGTACTTAATGTGGTTTTGTTATTTGAAATACTTTGCATTTTACGCTATACATTTATACTTATAGTTGTTTGTTCAGCAAACATCAAGTAAAAATAAAGCATAGAACATATTTTTGCTGAAATACCAATTGTTATTTGAAATTTTCAGAAACTTACTAAACAAATCTTATATGGTGCAGCGATCTGCGTTGTTGCCCGCTGAATCTGAATGCTGGAATATGACGTCATTTCCCAGTGGTCATACATATCGTATAGGGACCAAAAGGGAGCAGGGCACCGGCCTCCTGAGCTATCTAAGATAGGTAATGCCTGTGTAAATAAATATGTTAGTGTGTGTAAGTATGTTGCCATTTCTGTGTATGTTAGTATGTGTGTGGGAAAGTAAGGCTGTTAGTCTGTCCCAGTTTAACGTCTTGCAGGGGGGCAGCGGCATGTTTTTGAAGTAGAGAGGCAGCAGTGTGTGTGTGTGAATGTATGTATACTGTATTGTTGTGTTAGAGTCAGTGTGTGTGTTTTATATATAACATACACACCAACTAACACTATAGAAACTGTATATACACACATACTGTGGGGTGGATATGGGTAGGCTTATGGGAGGGCATGGGGGCCCAGGCATTGAGCACAAACTGGGCTCCAAGATTTCTAATGGCAGCCCTGCCTGTGCAATAACTTTCCCGTCTCCCCACCTCTGTCTTATTTGTGTTTTGTTGTAGGTGTTAAAAGTATGGTGTTGGTTATCTGGGCCACCAGGGGCCTATCGTAGTGTAGAGGCTGGTTGGCTTCAGTCACCAGCTTGGAGGGTTCAGTGTGGGATAACCCCATGGGTGGTGTATCTGGGGAGTGCATGTCGGGCACCGCTGTGTTTGGAGTACATGTATGTGCATGTAATTTTAACAGGCAAGATCTCAAGTGTGGTTTCTCCTTTGCGTGCTTGATTATGTGTTTACAGTTTTGTTGATTTTATTAATTTGTTTTTGGTTATTATTGTGTTTTAAAAAAGATCTTGGCATTTTTAAACCCACCTTGACGGTACCTGGTCATGCATATTTTTTATATCTACCCATAAAGTGATGCCCTACAGTCTACCCATCTTATGTTTTAGAATGATATAAAGTCCTTTCCATTGTATTACACTAGACCGCTTCCTTTTCTACTTTGGCATTACCCTAAATAAACTTAATCTATGAACCTACTAATCTAGTGCTACAGACAATTCATATTCTGCAAAAAGATGTCCACTTCACGGCACCAAAGTACATGCACAAGCAAAGCAATATCCACAATTTGCTGGCTTAACTGCAAGAGACACTGTAAACTATCTGGCTCATTTTTTCACATGTTCGCATATGCTGTTTCTGAATTTATGAACTATTTTATGACAAAGTCCATCTGGCATTCAATGAAAACAACATATAATGTAAATCTACACTTTACATTTAATTAGATGCTTCACTCCAGCTATTATGGAAGGAAATGTGGCTCGCCACAAGCACTATGTTTGTAGTAATATAAATAAACAGATAGGTCGAATAATAATTTTACTTAAGATAATTATTGTTGCATTGCAATGGAGTCCATTACACAATGTGGTTTTATTTCAGCATTTCTGAAAAAAAAATTGCTTGATTTCCCAAATATAGATACACCATTTTCACAAACAAAAGTATAAAATATGTTTGTTGGTATATACAGAAAATAAAAGAAAATCTCAGTATTTGGTGTGGCCAACATTTGCCTTACTGACTGCACTAACTCTCTGTTAAGTGCATCCCAGGAAATGTACCGGTATACTGATATGAAAAGTTTGCACTTTCCCATAGGCATTCGGAGTGGTTGAGGAGGGAAAGCCACCTTGCTGTTCCTTGGACTTCTGATACACATGGCACAGCTTTGATGTGTGTTTAGGATTGTTTTCCTGATGGAAAATTAATCATTTTACACAGTTTGGTGTTAGCCCCTAATGCTGCTGTCTCCTCATGTGAACTCTGTGATTGCAATCAAAAAATGTAAAAACAACTAATAAAAAATGAATCAGATATCAGGACACTCCCCAAGTCTTCCATTGTGACATTTCTGTATTGTTTGCTCCAAGCCACAGGGTTAGATTTGTTTTTCGATGTGCTTTTGCTTACTGGTTTTAGATGTTCCTGGTTCAGCTGGGCTTGACTTGTGGATGCAGTTGCTGTTCTATTCCATAAGGATGTTGCCTTGATATACTGGGCTTCTAATGGTGTGGTTCCTTTAGGTGTATGGCCTTTCTTTGGATGAAAAAAATTTTCAGCACTCAGGAAAACACCCTGTCCTCGAATCGCTTTATTAAGCTCTTTCTACATGATTACAAACGGTATTTCAACTGATGTCCTTCTTCAGAATTCATATCAGGCGTTAATCACCTAAGTAAGACATGGGCAGCAGTGCAGTACAGGGGTTAAGGAGAATGATAGAGGTACAAGTCACAGCAGCTTAAGGTGGTCATAAATTAGTTTTGTTGGTGTGAGAAGAATTTGGAGGGGTAGAGAGAGAGCGAGGGTGCTAATGTCATTGTTAAAACAAGAAACTCTTACATATTTCTTCAGACAAACAAAGTAAGGCTGTCAGGGTCCAAGGCTTGCTCCACGAGGCTCCCTCACGGAGTAGGCTGCATCCTCGACCTCCAGTTCCTCCTGCTGTACAGTATATGGACAAATGTATTGGGACACCTGACCATTACACCAACAGGGATTTTTATGACATTGCATTCTAAATACATAGACATTAATTGGTCCCCCTTTTGGGAAGGGTTTGCACAAGAAAGTGTTTGTGTTGGAATTTCTGCCCATGCATCTAGTAGAGCCTTTGTGAGGTCAGGCACTGATGTTGGACAAGAAGTTCTAGCTCTTAAACTCCATTCCAATTGATCCCAAAGGTGTTTGATGGGGTCTTCCACACCAAACTCATTTAATCATGTCTATGGACCCTGCTGTGTGTACTGGGACACAGTTATGCTGGAATAGAAAAGGGCATTCCCCAAACGGTTCTCACAAACTTGGAAGCATAGCATTTTCAAAAATGCCTTGGTATGCTGAAGAATTAAGATTTCCATTTCCTGGAAATAAGGGGCCCAACCAAGAGTCCCAGACCAATATGCCTCCTCCACCAAAATTTACAGTTGGCACAATGCAGCCAGGCAGGCATCTGCCAAACCCAAACTCGACGTCAGACTGCCAAACAGAAAAGTGTGATTTGTCACTCCACAGAACATGTTTCCACTGCTTCAGAGTCCAGTGGAGAGGCTTTACGCCACTCAATCCAACTCTTTGCATTGTACTTGGTGATGTGAGGCTTGCATGCAGCTGCTCGGCGATGGAAACCCATTCCATGAAGCTCCCACTGCAGTTTTGTGCTGATATTAATGCCTGTGGAAGGTTGGAACTCTTCAGCTATGGGATCAGCAGGGGGCGTTGGTGACTGTTATGCACCATGTGTTTCAGCACTTGTTGACCCCACTCTGTGACCTTATGTGGTCTTCTGCTTCATGGCTTTGAGTAACTACTGTTTCTTAATGGTTCCACTTTCCAATAATACCATTTGCAGTTGACCGTGGAATATCTAGCAAGCGTGACATTTCACAAACTGGGTCACATCCTATCACAGGACCATGCTTGAGTTCACTGAGCTCTTCAGAACGACCCATTTTTTTCACAAATGTTTGCAAATACAGACTGCATGTCTATGTGGTTGCTTTTATACATATTACGCACATATACTTATTTTTTCCTAAAAAAATAGGTTGCATTTGTTAACTTAAAGATTTTATGGTATATGTTATAGTTTTGTGCTGTTTCCCTTAATCTACAAACAAGGATGTGTGCAAGTGAATTAAACATACAACATGAAAGCGTGTCTACAGTCCTCATGAAAATATGAACTTTGTGGCAGTTTTCCAAGCATCTTGTAATATTTAACATACTGTGTGGCAGTCTGCTATTGCTGTTGACTATTTGACTTTCATTCAACCATAACTGCCCAGCACCAGAATATGTTAATCCTTTGTGTGCCAGACGGATTTTCAAGTTCCTCCAAGGACAGCCTTCTTTATACACGACATATGCAATTGTGTCAGCTAAAAACAAATAAACTTGGCAATCTGAATGCGATGCAAAATGTGTAACATTCTAGTTAAGTAACTGTCTTTTTCTGTTTCCACCTTCTTCTCTTTCATACTTATCTTCTCTTTTTTTTTCTTTCATACTTCTTCTTATTAGCCTGAGGGCTATCTTAGAAAGTTCTGAGATCCACTAGCAGCCTAAAGACTACATTTGATAATAACTATTCAGTGTATACTCTTCATACATTGCTAAATAAACTGGAGATGTTTTTCTTAACGTAATACATTTTTCTGTATTCAGTGATAGAATAGATGTCCTGAGACATTTCGTTTCCCTCGTAATGCTCTAGCCACACCAATTGATTGTTTGGGTGCTGAAGGCAACTTTTTAAATATATCCTGGTAAGTTCTTTTTTTTCTTTAACATGACATTACTCAATATTATATATTGTATCTGTTCTATTAAATTAGTCTACTTAAAATAATTGTTAAGTTCAAGAATTTTTTAGTTCTATGCAGGAGGATTATATTACAACTCTGATTTTCCCAAATCTTTCAAGTTTCTCTGTATATCGCTTATAATCCTTTGGAATTCACACAAGTCAGATCCGTACGCAATTACTGAAAGTAATTTCAGAATCTAAACTCATGGTGTCCTTTTTCACACTTGGGCCATGAGTTCACTGCTGTATTATTCATATTTAATGCTGTTTTTCATAGTTAAAAATATGTGCAATCATCGATAATAGCGGCCTGCCATATGTTGCAGCGGGCATCATTTATAAAAATGTATGCAAGTTTGTTCTGATTCTTCTTTTTGTAGGTCAATGTTTATAAACTTATGCACACATACACATTACAACCTTCTCTATCTGTTTTAAGTGTTGCTCAGCTGTTCTCATTTATACAAACTAGCTTGTCGATTACTGTGAGACTCACTTCAGTTCTTTGCCTATGCCAGCTGTTTCATTTCTCCAAGCTGCTTTATTTTCCTTTCTTTACTTTCTATTATCAAATTGTATGAACAAATGAAACTACGACTGCTGTTTTGTTTTCTAAACCATATCACTGTCTCACCCAGGCACAGGCACAAGTAATTTCCGTGTCCCTCTACTCTGCACAGATTCATCACTGCTCAGTGCTCTGCTCCCTGCGTGTCACTCTGCGCACCACCTTGCTGGCTCATATACTCTAACGCTATATGCTAATATACACTAACACACATTCTAACACAATACACTGACACACACTCACATGGAAACTGTATACTGACACCCACACACTGTACACTGACCCCAAACACAGTCTAACACTGTACACTGACACTCACCACTTATATGCTCATTCTAACACCACACAGACACAACACAGAGACTAGCATTGTACACTAACACACATACACTCAATGTGGCACCATACAGTGACACCCACCTCAAGCACACAAACACCACACATTGCACACTAACACATCCACACTTAACTTGTACACTGTCACCTTCAACAGACACGTATTCTAACAATGTACACTGACACACTTATTGAACCCTGTACAATGACACCCACACAATTTGAACCAGGCATATAGGCACAGACATGATTTATGGTGGTCATTTTCACAGTTGTTGGACTATCAATTTTATAAGTGTCCCTGGGTTAAAACATTCATCCATGTGAATCATTCTATTCCCTTTAAGTCCAAAATAGTAAAAGTAATGGATTGACTGTCGGGTGCACTGCCCTTACACACACCTGCCCATGCACACAAAGCATAAATAGAAAGAAGTGTGCTAATAAGCGCAATATTACTAAAGTATACTAAATTAGGATAATTCCACTAATATTAAATAATAATCAATAATCTGAGTTCAGATATAAAGAAAAAGTCATAGTGCTCTCCACTAATATTGGCAACCTTGGTAAATATGAGCAAAATAGCCTGTGAAAAACTGTTTTTCACATTGTTTAACCTTTTGATCTTTGCTTAAAAAAATACACAAAATACTCTGCTCTCATGGGTATCAAACAAACATATTTGAAATATATTCCCATTGATATTTCTCATTTTTAGTACAGCTGGATGACTAGCAACAGGAAATTGTTCAACCAAGGGGTATAAATATTAGGTAACACATAGAACAAAGTTCCTTAGTCATTCATCAAATGGAAGGGGCTATAAGAAAATAGCAAAAGTATTTAAAAGTGCCCGTTTTCACCATTAGGGCAATAATTAAGAAGTTGCAGTCAATTGGAAATGTTATGAATCAACATGGAGGAGGACCTGTGTCTATAGTATCTCAGCGCACTGTGAAGAGGGTTTGAGTGGCCAAAAAGTCACCAAGGATCACAGCTGGAGAATTGCAGAAGTAAGTTGTGTCTTGGGGTCAGAAGGTCTCCAAAACTACAATCCAATGTCACCTACAACACCAGAAGTTGTTTGGAGCAGACCTACACAATATGACATCATTTCCTGTTTACTTTCTGTTCTCTGGATCTTCATATTTATCCCTCCCATCCTAACTTATCTCTCCCATAGTTCTATGTTGCTGATTGTTGTTGATTTATTTAGGATTGTAAGAGGACGGAGATATAATCTGGACATTAAGTTTATTAAATATGCAGGTTTGTGCAGCAGTTCTCAACTTTCCTTGGCAAGCTTTTAAATTAAATAATTACAGCTATTGAAAAATGAAAAGGTTATTTAGATAAATTAATTTAGTTATGCAACAATGCTAACCCCCTCATAAGGCTTTAGAGTATTTCAAAGACTTATAGCCCATTAAATGTTCATAAATATTTTTAATGCTTCTTGTATTATATTAGCATAAAACCAGTAGATAATATGGCCTTTTATTTCTTTAATGCATGGCATAATCAGTATGGAATGTTGAGGTCACTAGAATGTTAAGCGCTGAATAATACATCACTACCCTTTCTATTATACCACACATTTCACATAATTTCTGAAAAAGTCAGCAAGGTAAAATTATGTCTTTTTATGGAAGCTCCCGCCATAATTAATAAGATTATAGAGTAGGTTTAAGTAAAATAGTTAAATGGTATTGCAGCCATCAATTATCAGGAAACATTAGCATTGAGTACAATGCTATGCATAATGTGTAACTTTTAAGTTTAGCTTCAAAGACGGCAATTTGAAGGACATCAAGAATAAAAAGCAAAATATATTTTATGTCAATAAAGAGTAACTGTTTCAAAGGTTCTGTTTCCTTTAGTTCCTGGTATTCTTTGCATTTGTGTTTAAACCTTTAAGTGTCAAAGGACTGTAAAGTATATGTTTCTGAGGAATATGTCCTTCATGTGATAATACACAGCTTTCCAGTCAGTAGGCTGAAGCACTGCATGTTTAGGCATCTATTTGTGTCTTTGTCCAACTCCCCTGCTGTTTGCAGCTTTTTTTTAGAGCTGTAGGGTAAAGGACCATAAAAAAGCTAAATCATATCAATTATCCAGCTTCACACAAGCTCCGACATAAAAGGATCTACTCACATATACCGATAATACATGCATTTTTAAATATAGCCATTCGTATGGCATATTTGACAAGGAAATGATACTTATGAACTGGAGAATTTCACCTATGGCTGAATCTCTGTCTAAAGATATAACTAGTTGAAATGTTTTCTTCTCCCTCTGGAAACGTGACCATACAAAGGTACTTTTGAATGTATCGAAAGGACCCGTGTCTTTCAGGGTCAAGTTGACTCAGTTCGGGACATGTCCCCAAAAAATAAACAGTAAATATGATATAGACAGAAAACAACAAAAATACTAAAATTAGTAGTTTTCTATTCTGCTTATTTTGTCCTTTGTCAGAGTTATTGATTCAACCTGAAAATAAATGCTAAGGTAAAAAAGAGGCGAAAGGATTAAAAACTAGACTTGGGTGCTGATGAAGTCTTTGTGTTTGTCTTCGGGGGAAAAAATCTCGTATTCTAAGATTATTCGCCCATTCCTGTGTTCATTTTGGGCGAATATTCATATATGTTCTTCATATTCATTTTCTGCCGGTTTTCTAGCAGGGGTTAACACTGTAACAGTTAGCAGCACCTTTGGCACTAGGATTTAAAGTTCTGTAAGAGCGACTCTGTTGGTCCCCGGCAGGGGGCTTGTCTGGCATCAACCAATGAAGAGCAGCTGCTCTTACAGACTTTTTAAATTGCCATTTAAAAGTCATTGGTCTCCCCAGGCCAAGTTGTGTCTTGCCCTGCCCTTTGCCAAAGGGGAATAAATTCCCTGTTCCTCCCAGGCCAAGTAGCTCAGAGCAGTTGTCTAAGTCTTACGGATTGCCGTTAACCCCTGCTATGCTACAAAGACTTAAGATAGGCTAGAGGCAGTGACTTGTATGGGGAAAGGTACCAGTGAGATTAGCTAGGAGATATTTAGGGATTTTGTCTTAACTAATAGGCTAGCCTAGTATATATACAAAGATGAACACGAAGAAACAAAGATTCTTGTGTGTTGTGCATCTTCATGTACGTTTATCCGCTATTTGTATATATATATCTATATATAATGTGACAAATCAATTTTAGCTGTGGGCCTCCAAATCACTCTTCAAATCTTAAAGCACAGCCTTCTTGGACAATAAGGCTCTGAAACAACAAATTTCTGACAAACTGTGAGCAAAACAAACACCCCAAAAACAGAAAATAAAAACTGTGCTATACTTTGCTGGCCCAGGGCCTCTTTTTTGCCATTCCCTTGGTCTGAGAGCACAAGGAAACATTTTCTCCTCTCATCAATGGTCTTGATTCTGTGGCTTGATGGAGTTTAAACATCCAATTCCTTCACATGTTGCCGGCTTCATCAAAGCCTTGGATTGGATAACACTAACCTGCCTTGAAATTCAAGTCTTTTGCAAAATTTACTCATAAGCACAAAACTTATTGGATTATTGGCCCGCATTGCTCTTCAAATGCTCATCCTCATGGACCCATCCACAAAAGTTACACACTAACCGTGCACAGAATCCTCACAAGACATCTGCCTAGGGCTCTACAGTGTCACAGTCATTATTTGGATTATTCAAATAATCTACGTATCTGCAATGTACATGTAATGACAATTATTTATATTCCTTAATATATATCTCAATGCATTTTTAAACCCTAATTAGAAGGGTATTTAAATATTTAATACATTTTATACTGGTCAAAACAATCAAAAGAAATTAAATGTAACATTGTGTCCACATAAAATATTGCAAGTCTTGCTCTTTCATGCAAATGTGTTCAGTTCTCAGAACTGTTTCTATGTCTTTACACTATTGTGTTATTGCCACTTTGCCAACTTTAGTCTTTTCACATAAAAGTATTTTATGGTTTAGTTTATGAAGTATCTATCTACCAATTATTTCAGTCTGATAGAAGACAAGCAGGCTGATTAATATCAAATTAATACATTGTGCTGATAACTTATTTTAGCAGGCACACTTCATAGTTTGACATTTTCTGAAATTTTAGACTGATTACAGAATTATTTCTTTAAAAGACATTTATAAAGTGGTACATGCTGTTTAAACACATGTCCCTACTGACGTCTTCTGGCTTCCCAAAGAAGCTCTGGATGATGGATGTAGTTGTAGCAATTTTATACAGTTAGTCTACATCCTGCTCTCAGAGACATACTCAATGCATTTGATAACTAGCGTGATGCTAAAAGTAATGAAAAAGATATCAGGATATTTATAGAAGTCAGGAGAGAAAAGTGACTCACATGTCCCACAACAGAGTTTGGAGATAGAATGGCCTTGTGGCATCAGAGGTTCATATGTGAAAGAGAGACTGTTAAGAGAAATCCAAATTTCGCAGAATTAAAAAAAGAAATAAAGTATGAAATGGTAGCAGGACTTGCTGATCCCATTGTACATACACTAGCTTAAAATGGGATAGATTCATACAAGTAAAGGCTCCATATAGCTGCTGCGGTGTAAATACCTTGGGAAAAGACAGAAGACAAAAAACAATGCCCAGTTTACAGACATATTTACAGAGTGCGGAAAGCCACAAAAAAAATTAATTTCACAATTATTTATGGCGGCAAAAATATATATTGCTAGGAAATGGAAATCAGAGGAAATTATAACCTGGAAAGAGGTCGAGGCACAGTTACCAAAAGATGATGGAATTAGGGTTTTTCAGTGCTAGAGGTCAATACAATCTTTACGAACAAATTTGGAGTCCTTGGATAAATCTTCCTAGGAATAAATAATCCCCACATGGGAATCTCATTTTCGCATAGTTGTTCTAGCCCTAAGTATGAGTGGTGTATGAATATAGTATGATTGTATAACATCACTATACATCGGATTTTAATTTCTAATAATCTATTGTGGAAAACATACTGTAAATTATTATAAATTATGGAAAGATTAACACATTACATTAATGTATTTCCTCTTATTAATATGGAACTTTGGAAAATGTTACTGTAATTTATTATATATTATAGAAAGATTTGTATATTTAATATATAATTTTAAAAAAATGTTCTTTTCAAGCGTGATACTAGATAAGAGACCTATCAGGTTTTCAAGTGGATAGTATTTCACCTGCTAAATAAAAATATAAAGAGTCAACCAAGAAAACTAGTACAGATCATTTATAAAAATACAAAGCATACTGAACCCTCCAGATAAATGCAGACTTAAACTTAAACAAAAAGTACCAGCTAGAATGTACATTGGCAAAAGATGATCAACAGGTTCCACTGCTGGAAATGAATGTAGTCCACTGCGTACAACTGATATTTTTCCAGGTTTCTCAAAGGCAAAAATATTCTCTATATGTGTTTTAAAATAGGTTCTGGCGAGTAAAGCTGGATAGAAATCTAGCTACCTGACATTTGTGCCATTATTTGTGCCAATGGAGACAACTAGCACATAAAGATGTCCTATGGGAATGGACGGAGGTGCAAAAAACAACTTTTGTGTCCATAAATGAAGTTCAGCACATCTCACAATCTTATAATATTATACCCAGAGCAGCCTCTGGGGTGATGCATCCATAAAAGTCCTGGGAGCAAACACTCATGCAGGAGAAGATACCTGTTGCATTTGCAAACCGAGTAATGGAAACAGCAGAATTTACACAAATTGAAAAGCCGCATGGTAGGAAACACCCACTGCCTCCTCAGAGGTGTAGTTGAGAAATATTGATTTCAATGGATCTATAGACAAAAATCTTATGGCTAACGCTCTGCCTGAGTAATTTAGTGCCGTTTTGACATGTTGCAGATTTTACTAATTGATCCTCAGAAAGGAAAGAAGAAAGTGGTATGGTGAAGGGACTGTGGTCCTTTAGATTATTTGTGCTTTAAGCTGCCATATGACATAATGCTCATTACTTCTGACTTAGAGCAATCAATGAAGTGAGTTCTGTTGGCCCCCGGGAGTAAGAAAAACTTTTATGAAGGAAGCGATTGATTCTCCACAATGCACGTCTAGCGCTTGACGCTTTCACTTTCTTCTGTCTGGGTTTAAATATTTAACTCCTTAAGCGCTCCCACCAGTTACTGTTTCTATATTTTTTTTTATTGTGTGCATTTTTGGTGTTTTAAGGCAGCAGCTACATAGTCCTGCCTGATAAAAGACCCTCTCTTCCTTCACCTACTATGCAATTTGAAAGGAAGCTGTGTTGTTTTGAATGGAGAAGTTACATTAGTATAAATATATGGCGAAACTGCAATAGTGAACTCAGGTCAGAAATCCCTTGAAAGTATAACAAAGATACCATTACTAAATATATCATAAAGGTAGCACTTTATGTTGCTAAGCCTGCAGAAATACAACTTCGCTATTTGTTACTGCAGAAAGACTCACATATTGCCGAAGATCTCAGTAGGGCTTATCTGCCAAACACAAAGGAGGAAGGAGTAGACCATATCAATATAGTTGAACATATCCTATTATTGAAAGGGTTGCTTGCAGCAATACGGCCAAGTACAGATAAGAACAATAAAAATAAAAAGAGGTCAGATGTCCAGAGACATATGGAATAGGAGACATTGAAAGAGCAGTAACTCTGTCATACGCAGTCCAGTTGACCTTTTGTTCCATCGACAGTCACTGTTTCCTATAGAAATACTATACAAAGGTGCAGTGAAAGTAGGGCTATTTAAACGCTTATGTACTATAGATTTCTAGACCAACAATATGGCAGCATTGAACTTATCAAGAACGTGTTCCGCTATGTGAATAATTATTTTACGATGGCCCGATTATCTTACCTTTGCAAAGAGAGAAAGAGAGCCAAAAACAGGATACAAACTAAAGTAGTAATTATTTTATGATGACCTGTTAGGTCCAGATGCAACCTGTGTGGATAGTGTTCTTGATGCAGCACTTGAGTGAAATAATTCCATTACTAGAGTTTGGTTAATTAGCATTCATCAAATTTCTGTCCAAGGGCCTCATTGATCTCATAAGCACAGTTCAGTGTATTTCAGCACAAAGAATACTAAAATGTAATGAGATTGTGTCAAAAATAGTCTCTTTAGTAAAAACATTTTACATTTTTAATTTAGCAATTTAACTAATGATAAGAAAGACAGATATGAGGTAACAAAACTTATCATTTCTGGTTACTAGTAGAGAATTAGTAAACTTCTAGCCACAGAGTAAAATATGAAGTGACCTATCCGAGGTATAATGGTACTCATGTGCATCATAATTGTGAACATAATGTGTGTATTTTATGCATAGATTGCATTACTTATGTATAATTATGGCAAAGAAATCCAATCTTACGTTTGTATGATGTTCGGTTGCCCACATGAGCTTTGTGTGAAGGGGAGGATGTGGTTTCTCAGAAAAACATTTAGCTAGCTTACTTTATGTAAGACCTCGTGACTGCAGCCCGGCCCGTCATTTAACTCTGGTGGTGGTGGTCGTCCAACGGGGTGCTGCTTCTCACATGTCAGGCTTCCTTCGCCATCTCAGCCACCTGGTTCTTCGTAAGCCACATCCTCTCAGGAGGGGCAGAAATCACAGAGAGGAGAGGGCGTTGGTGTCAACGAGGGGCAGTCCTGCAACATTATTTGTGATGTCACGCTCAGCAGCCCTTTAATGCCCCCAGGCTCCCTGCAACTGGCGCTCAGACATTTTGACGCTCACTGTAAAGAAGGAATTCAGTGCATACCCAGTGAATACCATTCAAAAAATACCTAAGGTATAAATTATTGGGAATGCCGCTATATAGTGCATAGCCCGCCAAAATACCCCAATTTTGGTCGAGTCCTATGTAATTTTTCATGGTTATATTGCTTATAACTGAACCAATGGCACTGCACTACATTTTAACCCAAATGAGACTCTCAAGCAATTTAAAGCCTTTTCTGGAGACCATTAATAAGACCGAAGCTCACTGTGTTCTGCAGTGTGTTCCATGTGCTATGTTTCTGTCCCTTTGTCATTCCTCTTCCAGACGATTGCTTGCATTTGATTTATGACTGCTACCTGCCTTTTCTGGAGACCATTACTAAGACCGAAGCTCACTGTGTTCTGCAGTGTGTTCCATGTGTTCTATTGCTCTCCTGGCTTCCTGACCCTTTTGTTTGTGTTGGATTTATTGTTGCCTACTGCCTGCCACATTGACCTCCGGACTAACTTTGGCTTTTGTTCGCTACCCACATGGCCAGTCTACTCTACTAGTCACCACAGTGCGTACATGGCTGCAACTGGACTCCTTTTTGTGCTGTACTGCTAGCTGCCTAGAATAGGTAGGGGGAGCCTAAGAGGTCCAGGGCCAGATTAGTATAGGGTCTGATAGAGCTGAAACTCCAAGCCTATATTTCATTAATAGACCAGTGCTGAATGTATTTTCTTTATAAAGTCTCTGCCCACTACTACAATGTTTGACGCCAGTCACAAGAAAAATGCTTCTTGACGCACCATTTTTAGCTCTAGGCCTACAAACCCCTTAACCCGGCACAGGACAGAACAATATTATGAATTCCTGAGAACGAGTGACGTCATGAAGACATAAGTGGGAAGAAGTGATAGCAGCTGACGAGAGGCACAAGTCATAGGCAGAGCAAAGGGAGCAGTTAGGTAAGTATTTAGAGATGAGCAGAATAAGGGGTGTAATGTAAGATGTTAGTATAGGGTCTGCTTAAACACCAAAATCCTTTTATAAAAAAGTTGGCAAGTTGACTTTTTTCTTTTAGACTGTTCATGTATGTAGCCTTTTACTAATCCAACCACAGGCTCTGTCCCATAATAATGAAAAAACACTGAAATTGTGGGTAAAGGCACTTTTTTTAACACAACACAGGTCAGCGGATAACAACTATGAACCATAAACAACATGCCAGCTGCTTGGTGCTCCTGTCAGGCTGATCCACCAAACGTTGTTCAGGGCACCATCAGTCTCCAAAGAACCTGCCTCCTCAAGCTTTCTTCCTGGCACCAGATCTTTAACTGATAATGAGGCTGGCTGTAAACTCCTGCTGTGACTACAAAGAAACAAAAAGCACCCACCGCACGCATCAACACAAGGAACAACATGCACATTATCAGGCAAGGGTCAGCAGTCATGTCCCCTCTTCCTTACTAATCTAATCTTTATATAATGTCTTATAGCACTCTGCTTTTTTTGAGTAGTGTAGGTTGATTGGCAGTTCCAATAAAACAAAATAGAAAACATATTTTAAATAAATAATGTAGAACAATTGATTTTTCAATTTGTACTGTAATTTACAAACGCCAGACAATGAAAAATTACATAATTTACCTTTCAGGAAATCCACTGTGGGGATTTTAACTTTTTATTCACTAATCTCTATGTAACTGCTAATGTACATTCCAAGAAATAAATGTACTTAAGGCATTACAACCCCATAATGGAAATGTTACAATCCAAAGAAAAACATCAAATCAACTATACTGTGTATTTACCCTATGCACATTTTTAACAGTGTACTAGCTTGATAGTCTTGGGAATACATTACTGGATAAATATACAGTATAAGCTTTGCAAAGAGACCCATTGACTTGAATAAGCAAAGCAAAATGATGGTCTTCTATTTTAATGTGGTGTATCAAAAGGTAGAACTAGTCATAAGACATGAAGACGTCACTGGAAGCACCGCCATATCGTCTTGAGTTCAATGACGTTGCTTTCGGTGACGTTCTCTCCCCTGATTGGATGATCCCACTGGGTTAAAGAGAGCAGAGTGAAGAGTCGGGAGGAGATAAAAGATAGATAATTTGATAAATTCACATTGGAAGTAACAGTATTAAAATACAGTGGGGAAGCACTATTTAAATGCTGTTTATAGGCCTGTTTGAAGCCCATAGCCTGCTCCTAACCTGCTCCCAGCACTGGAGCAAAACATACTGTAAAGTCTCCTACCCTAAAACTACATACACTCACTGGCTACTTTATTAGGTACACCTTGCTAGTACCGGGTTGGACCATACTTTCTACAAGGTGCTGGAAACATTCAATTGGTACTAAGGGGCCCAAAGTGTGCCAAAAAATATCCCCCACGCCATTACACTACCACCAGCTTGAACTGTTGATACAAGGCAGGGTGGATCCATGCTTTCATGTTGTATACACCAAATTCTGACCCTGCTATCTGAATGTCACAGCTGGAATCGAGACTCATCAGACCAGGCAATGTTCTTCCAGTCTTCCATTGTTCAATTTTGGTGAGTCTGTGTGAATTGTAGCCTCAGTTTTGGGCTGTTGGCTGACAGAAGTGGCACCTGGTATGGTCTTCTGCTGCTGTAGCCCATCTGCCTGAATGTTGTGCATTCAGAGATGGTATTTGAGTTACTGTTGCCTTTCTGTCATCTCAAACCAGTCTGCCCATTCTCCTCTGACCACTGACATAAAAAAGGCATTTTTGTCCACACAACTGCCACTCACTGGATATTTTCTCTTTTTCAGACCATTCTCTGTAAACCCTAAGATGGTTGTGCGTGAAAATCCCAGTAGATCAGCAGATTCTGAAATACTAAGACCAGCCCGTCTGACACCAACAACCATGCCTCGTTCAAAGTCACTTAAATCCCCTTTCTTCCCCATTCTGATGCTCTGCTTGAACTTCAGCAAGTTCTCTTGACTATGTCTACATGCTTAAATGCATTGCTTCTATTTATTTTTAGTAACAAAAAAAAAACACAAGCTCACAACATATTCTTCATGTTACCTCACATTTTCATTGTAAGTTGCTATTAAAAAGGCTCTAATGTGGAAATTTCAATTGAAGTTAATTCTGTCTTTGTGAGGAGTAATCTGTTTGACCAAATGTCCTATATAGGCCAGGACTAATTTTTCTGGAGGTCTGTGTCTGGGAATGGAACGTGAAATATACTTCTACAGTACATGCATCTAAAATGGAAGATGGCAAATTTGGATTATCAATTTCATTTGTTTGAAAACCAGCTGTAAACTTTACAATGTTCTATCATATTTTATTATGGTGTTAAATGAAAACCAGATGTGTTTCCTTGGTATCTGTTATATAACCTTGTAAAATGAACCTGTTTTAATATCCATGTGGTATGCATAGCATGGATTCTAATACATAGAATCTGTTTTTTTGGCTCTGGTTAGCAATAACAAGTGCTACTTGTTAATCTTTTGATGAGATTTGAGGTTAAAAATAGCCGTATAGTAACCAGACTCTATTGCTGGACATAAAAAAGAATCAATGTGTTAGTTCAGCTTTTAGAAACATGCATTAAGGGCACTGTGGGATGATTCAGTTTAAAGATACCATACTCATCTAATTCTAGCACTAAGTAAAATAGCTCATATATCATTAATAACACTAAATATTGGGTATTGGCAGTATATGATAATAAAACTGCCCTGGCCTACGGTTCCATCGTGATTCGCTGGACAATGGCAAGCTATTTATACGAAGCCAAAAATTAAGTGGTAACAATCGGTAACATTATAAAATTGGCTTAAAAATATTAATGGACTCCACTGCAAACCCTGCATTGACGAGCTCCCATGTTTCTCTAAATATCCCTTTCCTAGCATGCTATATACCAAGGAATAGGATTAAGCCTATGGAAATGATATCGCCCCTACTATCCAAACCCACGTTTCTCCTTAACTCACCTAATACAAAGTCTACCAATCCACCCTTCTCCTGTTGAGTACCCTCTCACATTAACATGTCCATATAAATTTGAAACGTTTTGCACCATTGCGTGCTATCTTATGGCTTTACATATTCAACGACTAAAGATCAATTTTCAGTTTTTTGTTAATGTCAACTTCTTAAAATAATGGGACACTCCAGTTTTGACGCCCTGGCAGCAAATAATGCATAATTAGGTTGTTTGTAAGTACATTGATATAAATTCCTTAGCTGAAATCAGCTGGGGAGGGGGAGTCACACAGAAGGCATCTGACGCACCAGGTGGATCCAAAAGCAGGTACCTGGACACTCAGGCAGAATCCAGGTCAGGACGAGCAGGGTTCAGCAACGTTTCTCACAGATAAATTGTGGTTGAATTCAGCAATGGGTTAAACAGGTACAAACTCACGCTAGCCAAAATGCACTAGGCACTATCACAGGCACTGTAAGGATATCCACAGGACATTTAAATAGCGTTCCTAATCAAAACCCCGCTTTTGGGGTTGAAACGCGGTCTGGAATGCAAACGGAGTCTGTGCCTCTAAGAAGGGGTTGTACAGAACCTGAGATTTCCATACTCAGTACAGCAGAATCATCAGATGCGTGTGCACATGTACCTGCCTTCTAAATCGCGGCGGCCATGTTGGAAGCTGCACGGGATGGCAGCATGGGACAGGAGAAGTTCGTCTGGCAGTGGTGGGGAGTGAAGAGGTAAGAGTAGTGACAGGGGTATGGGGAAAAGCAAATGCACAGGATAATACTAATAAAAACCTCCATCCATTCACAAATAGTTCATGTAATACAGTTCATATAAAGGGGGACACTCAACTATTATATGCATTAAAGTGCTGGAGTGTTCCATTAAGTTTTATGTTCTGATGTCATTCATCTCTTAGGCAGATACATTTTAGCCATCACAACACATCACATTAAGGACACATAAGACCATTCCATCACAGACCATCAAAAACCAAACTGAAGAGGCAGCACAGTAAAATTCATTGATAGAATGAAGTTGACAGTAAACTACTACATTTAACATATACTGACATATATCACTGTCATAGAAATGTCTCATGGATTTTGCATACATCCCATGGATTGGAAAAAATGAAGCAATAAAGAAAAACAGTATTGTAATAAACAATAAATAAATAAAGGACAAAGGCTGGATTGTCTCAATTATGGGCCGCATCCCTATATGTTCTCTTTCAAGGTCTCAGAACCTTCCCTGCCGAACGCTTCCGAGCCCTTTTTCCTTTTCACAGCTTGCTTCTTCTCTTGCCTCTTCATGCACCTGGGCACATTATCTCCCCTGATTGGAGGAATGGGATATATATATATATATAATATATATATATATATATATATATATAGTTTTTCAAAACAAATTATTGTTGATGCAACATTCTCAAAATATCACCTATACAAACTTTCCTTTTGGTCTTTTATTCATTAATTCTCATTGTGACGGAAAGTATTGAAGTGACTTAAAAGGATGCTTTATTGAATTTGGGAAGTGGTATTCTTTCTAAAATAAGTTGCCTCATCTACTCTGTTTACCCAGTCTGCATTTCCAAAAACCCAAACTGTCCTGCTTTTACCTTTACAGTGTTGACAGGAGCTGTCAGCTCACCAACCACTACAGCAAACGTACTCATCCATATTGGTTCTTTTCCAGTTCACTGTATTGTCTTAACATGGATACAATTCCATAAATTGATGTATTATGTTTGAAAAGGCAGAAGAAGCAAAACCAAGGAGCTTAACTTTTTAAACTTTTTCTTAATATCATTCAAATCCCTGTCAGAACACAGACAAGTGTTTTAAACCCCCAAGAGTCAGGGGACCATTACTCCCAATGTGTAATATTTTATAGAAAAATCATGGTTTTTTTTTCTACAAAATAAAGTTCAAATAACATATACTAGGCCTAATACACTTTAAACGAGAACGGTCATCCTACTTCTCATACCTATGTACAACATACCCATATACATACTGTGTACATGGTTGGCAATGTGGATCCCATGATCCCTTTGTGGGAATCATGGAGAATGCATTTGTGAAGTGAACAGAAGGCTACCAAATGGCCCCTCTGAGCTGACCAAGAGCCATCTTTCCTTTGCCCAGAGGAAGTCTCATGCATTTAATAGTGCCCATGAGCCTTCCGCTAAATGCTCAGGCTTCCTCTCTTCTTACTGTTGTGGTGTTGACATCTGAAGTGTTTCAAGCTGTTATCTTTGTTTAATAACATAAATCTAATCCTAGAAGTCCAATTCATACCTGTGATCTGCTAATTCAAGAATACTAATTTCCTTCTGACCTAAGTGCTGAATTAATGTGCAACGCAGATCAAACAATTAAACTGGATGGTCTAAACTCTAAAGTCTAAACTTTTGCAGAAATCCCAAAGGTGTTTTAAGTGACCTAATTTGCCATTTTCCCAGAACACATATACATTTCCCATGTTGATGACCAGCACATGTTAAGTGCCACCAGTTTACGGATTGAGCACTTAACCAGCTTTCTTCTGTTTAAACATAACGTATGCTGCAGGCAATACATTACATGTGCTGCTTAGCAACGCATGAATATACATGTCCTGGAAAAGATTATCAATACTGTCATGCTATTGTTTATTACAGGGAGCTCCTGTCATACTGATATCATTTTTTGACTGGTTAACTAACATAATAGACCAGGGAGGAGCTTTTGATATAGCCTACCTAGATTTCAGTAAGGAATGTAACAGTCTCCCAACTGTTTGGGTTTGGATGCCAGAATAGTTGAATGGATAACGCAATGCTTGAATGACAGGAGACAAAAGGTTGAAGTTAATGGTGTATATTCAGAGGAAGGACTTGTTACTAGTGGGGTGCCTTACAGATCAGTACTGGGACCTGTACTTTTTAATATTTTTATCAGTGATATTACAGAAGGTCTTAATGGTAATCTTTTTACAGAGTAGACCCTCCAGGTCGAACAATTGAAATGGCTAATAAGGTAAATTGAAAGAATGGTTGCGAGTGTGGCAGCTGCAGTTTAATGTTGATAAATGCAAAATAATGAACTTAGGCTGTAAAAATCCCAAGGCAGAATATAGAGTATGCAAAAAAAGTTGTCAGAAAAAAAAGCAGTGTGTCGGATTGTATAGTGAGAGGCATTAGTAGCAGGAAGGGTGGTAATTATGCCACTTTACAGATCCTGGTCAGGTCTCATAGTTACATAGTTATAAGAGAGAGGGGAGATCCAACAGAAATATTTAAATACTTAACCCCTTAGTGGCCAACGACGTGCCAGCACATCATAGAAAAACAGTTAACGACCAATGAATTGCCTGGTACGGCACTTTCTTTGCTTAAACAGTGTTGCTGTAATGCCTCCATGGCATTCAGCAACACATAGAACAGCAGCAGGGGCCACCATACATTGGATGCCTGATTTAAAAGAGCTTAGGAGGTGATCGATGATCATGACACCGAAAACCCACCTCAGGAGAGTGGTCACAAGCGTCACTGCGAGAGATTTTGCCTCTCGCAAGATGGTGGCGCCCTTTAAAAATTAGGCAAGTTCTAAAAATAGTTTTAAAAAAATATATAAAAATTTGGTAACATTTAAAAATAATTATGCAGTGATGTCAGAGCTAAAATTATCACTGTATCTTCCCAAAAATCTTGGCATGGAAAGAGTTAAAATACTAGCATTCCAAATACACATGGGTTGTCTAGTTTAAAACATGTATGGTTTAATGGGGTAAATTGAAATGCCCGGCCTCAAAGATGTCCCAAATAGGGCATAGGCGCAGACTGACAATATGTCAAAACGGGAAAAACACACTTCCCAGATTTGGCCTTTTAGTCCCCAAACAACCTGGTAAACCCATGCATGAATGGTATCATTGTACTCAGGGGATGTTGCTAAAACAAATTGGGGTGTTGTTTGTCAGTGACATATACCAAGGGCTATAAATTCAGACATAAAGTAAAATGTGTGTTAAAAAAAAGCACACAAAAAATGACAACCACAAACTTTGGCAGATTTAGTTAACATACCACCATTTGAAATAGTTCTAGTTTTTAAAAATATATGGTTTAATGGGGGTACATTTAATTAGCCGGCCTCAAAGATGTCCCAAATAGGACAGAAGTGCCAAATGTCAAAGGTCCAATTTGAAAAATGGGCACTTCTCAAATGTAGCTTTTTTTACCTCCCAAACAACACAACAAACCCATACATGGATGGTATCGCTGTACTCGGGAGATGTTGCTGAACACATATTAGGGTGTTGTTTGACATATACAAGGAGTGGTAAATTCATATATAACTGTAAAAAATTTTTTAAAAAATACTACCACAAACTTTGTCAAAGGCTGGTGGCAGATTTAGTACATGGAAAGGGTTACAAAACCAGCAAATACTTGGGGTGTCTAGTTTTCAATTTATGGTTTCATGGGGTAAATATAATTGGCCGGGTTCAAAGAAGTCCCAAATAGCACATGGGGCAGAATGACCAGATTTGGAAAAAAATGGTTTTGAAATAGCAAAATGCTTATTGCCCTATAATATGCAAAAAAAACATGTAAACTTTTTATTTTTAACTCAGGACAACTAGTAGAATCTATTTAGCAGTTTTTGGACTGATAGGAGATTGAATTGCTTACATCAGGAAAAATGAGCAGACTAAATGAGTTGAAAGGTTGTTATATCCCATCAAATGCTATGTGTCACGTACTGGGTCCATACAGATGACTGTAATGACCCAGAGCGCCCAAAGATTGTGTTCAGGAGTTATTGCCCAGTAGCGGAGTTGGACAGGGCCTGGTGCAGGGTGACTGCACTCACCCAGGTGTTGAGCACCTAGGGTTGTGCAGCCACATACCACTGCCCTGACATAGCACCAGATGATGTCAGAACAAAGCAGAACTTGGAGTTATCCTGCAGGCATCCTGGAGCAGGCATGAGACTTAACACTAGAATCGTGTGCAGGACGCTGCAGGCTGGGAGTAGGAAAGTTAAGCAGAGTACAGGAGAAACATAGCAAGCAAGTGGGACAGAGCAAGGAGCATAACAGACAAGGCATACATAAATGCAGGACTAGCCTAGGACTAGATTCCGTCACATCATATGGCGATAGTATGATTAGCCCACCACTATGCCAAAGTACGCCAATATACTGTGGGTCCTAGCACAAAACCCTGCCTACAAAGGTACTAAACAAACTAAACATGAAATCTAAATGCTGCCACTCTGCCCCCCCCTGTCCCCAAGACGCCCCCCCACCAGACTTACCGGTGCAGACTTCAGGGGGTCTTGCAGGGCCTGCGGGGGACATCTACGCATAACGCATATTCAACTTCCGCTGTGGGAAGCACCGGCAAGGAAGATTGTTCGCGCATACGTTCACCGGCTGTGGCAATGCGAGCATAAGCAACCTCCACTGCCGGCACATCTGCGCTATGTGCTTTAAAAATCTCCCTTGCCGGGACTCCCCCCGTGGCAATTCCCGGCAAGGGAGATTGTTAAAGCACATTGTGCAGACGTGCTGGCAGCGGAGGCTGTTTACGTGCATCGCCGGTGAATGCACCAGTACCGCAGCACCAGTGGGTTGTATATTGAATTAGCATAGGCATCCATTCTGATGTGCCCTGATATTTCTAGCAGGTTTAGAAAACCTTCCCCTCTCTAACCACTTCATTTTACCCAAAGGGCTTCTACCATGAGTGATAAGGAGAATCCGAGCAGGATAAGCTCCCTTTAAGGGGAGCTAAAGCCCCACAATGTCAAGGCAGTAATGGAAGGAAAGCTTCATTTGCTGCCTATGTACGGACAGAGACCCAGCATCCAGCCTGCTGTTTATGCATGAACATGGTGTTTATGCACCATGTTCATCTTCTGGCCCACCTACCAGGAGTGTTCCTATAACCCTGGGAGAAACCACTTGCTGAACAAGAGGGAAGGGGTGCTCCTTTTCTTAGTCATGTTCTTTTCTTGGCTCCAATAAGCAGCAGAGGAGAAACTCTGGATAAGGAGCAGAACTCTGCAGGGTCAGTCCTGGATAGTTCCAAGGTCTGAAGAAAAGAAAGAAAGTGTAGGAAAGTACAGGCAAGATCAGTGTAGGAAAGTACATGCAGGATCAGTATTGGAAAGAACATGCAGGATCAGTGTAGGAAAGAACATGCAGGATCAGTGTAGGAAAGTACACTAAGGGTCAGTGAAGCAAAGTACACTAAGGGTCAATGAAGGAAAGTACACGCAGGATCAGTGCAGGTAAATCGTGTTTTACTAGTGTTATTGCATTGTTATTTACAGTGTACCTCCTCCTAAATATAGTTTAGTTGTTTTTTTCAACAGAACTATGTTTTGTCTATTCAGAGGGCTAATAAAACTGCTAAACGTTTGCATATACTGACAATCCTGCAATCTTAATCCAATTGTGTGTTGCATATATCACATTCTGAAATTTCCCATGGTGCATTGTGAGATTGCAAGGGTATTGAACCATGTTACTGTATCGCTCTATTTGCACTTCCATAAAGATTGGTCTTATGGCCTTAAAGTACCAGGGCTAATTTTACTGCTCCAGTCCAGAACCAGATACCATAAAAATAGTTTTGTTTTCATTCTTTTACTGCAACTAAAATAGAATCATTTTTCATTTTTAGAGGCATTCACTTATTCAGGATGTCAGTATTTTGGATTACAACACAGATTTTGAAACACACTGCTGTACTTTCGGGGGTTTTCTAGCTACTTTTATATTTAGACAGTTTTCGACACACATGGGTGGATAACTGACACAATCCGAACAAGTTATAAAACCATGTCCCTTACTTTATCTCGCATTGTGGACGTTTCCTGTAGCAGATTTATCTGCTGTGAGACACACCATTCCCTTAATGTCAGTCATTCTGACATTATTGCTGTTCCCATTGCTTATCTTCTATACCTTCTGCAAGTGAACTTCATTCATTAGAACTCTCCCATCCATCATTTAGTAATCATTAGTCATTGTATAATCGTCTAATTCCATCCAGTCCCATATATGGATTATTATTCACAACAAATTAGGCATTTCAGACAGCACCTATATGAGGCATTTATATGTACGTTTTTTATATCTATTCGGCTGAGGTTTAGGGAAACAATTGCTGTAGGCAGTATTGGTCAAGCAATACTGAAGATCCCTCAACTAATACTTTGTGGATTTCTATTTGCACTTTAAAGTTTCAACGATTGCTCGAGACACTTTAACCAATACTCTCTTGAGTTCTGCAACTGAAAAAACTCTGAGGTGGACAAGATTTTACTAGAGACTATTGGTGAGGTTTGTGCCTTCCAGGCACGGCAATGTCAAAGGCCCACCAGCCATGACTGATTATTTTTCATATAGAGTAAAATAAATCACAACAGGCAATGTTATGATCCAGATAAGAATGTTATCCCAAACAGGGCTGGCCCAAGACAAAATGCCGCCTGGGGCGAAGTTTAAAATGCCGCCCCCCCATTATCTACCCTTCCTCTCCCTGCCGCCCCCCATTATCTACCCTTCCTCTCCCGACACCGTACTTAACTTTCAGCAGTCCTGCGGCGAGTCTCCCTGCTCGGTCTCGTGCCGGCTTGTAATGCTGAGCGCCGGAAATGACGTCATCTTCCGGCGCTCAACATTACAAGCCGGCACTGAGACAATGCAGGGATACTCACCGCTCGCAGAGGAGAGAGAGAGGGGCGCCGAGCGGGTACTGATAACTTGGTAAGATAAAACCACTCGGCCCCCCTCTCTCTCTTCTCGGCTTTAAAAAAAAAAAAAATAGGGCTTGGGGCAGCAAAGTTCCGCCCCTTCTAAAGTGCCGCCTGGAGCGGTTGCCCCACTCGGCTCCATTGTCGGGCCGGGCCAGGCCTGCTACCTATCATTATTGTTGGTGATTATTTGCAACTAGCTATACTCCTATAACCTTCATCAGAAACACATAGCAATAAATGATATGTGATCAGGTTAAACATGGGTTCTTCCATTCTTCCATGTGCCCGTTACAGCTCGAAAAGCAAGCGCTGACATTGGAACTTGGAACATGATAAGAGAAATTGGCAGCAAGTTACCAGAAGTTACCCGAAACCAGAAATTTTGCTCAAAATTCAATAGAATATTTAAAATGCGATGATTATTATTATTATCATACCAACAATTTACGCAGCGCGTCTTACCATGTATATATTTAAGAGGTATTACAAGATCAGAACAATTCTAAGACTTAACACAATTATTCATAATTACCGGATACTTTGTTACTGGTTTTACGCTCCTTTTTAAAAATAAAAACACCCTTTGAATCTTTGTTCTGCCGCTATTAGTACTCTTTTGTGAACCGTGCCAGATTTCGGTAATATAGTTCACTACAAAACAGCTTCGTTTACGAAGATGAATTATCAATAAACCTAAGAAAATGACATTGGTTTGGTTAATCTGAACTCAAGAGAAGAGACCGAATAGAGAGACAGAGAAGTCAGAGGCAACAGGTAGGAGAGACAGAGAAGTTAGATGACAGATATGGGGCGGACTGGGAATTAAAATTGGCCCTGGCCCTTTAAGGCCAGCGGAAGATAAAATGTAAATGTGGCTGCACACGCACTCCTACACTTCTGCAGCTTGCTGCCATGTTTACCCAGCAGGCGCCACACGCAAAAGATGGCTATACAGGTACATTGGAGGCACCATTGGCACGCCTTGAACTTTCAGCCTCCGGCGATGAGGGTGGGTGGTCCCGCTTTTGTTGCGTACGAGGCTACCCCCACACGCAGGAAGACACCATTGTTGGAGGGGAAGCGGGCTGGGAGTAGTGCGTGGAATTTCCCCGCGGTGACCCAGAGAAGCATAAAACCTAGAGAGGTCCAGTGTATGGCCACTGGATATTTTCCTGGTGTGCCCATTGGCTGGTTTCGAACTGGATGGATGGATAGATAGATAGATAGATAGATAGATAGATAGATAGATAGATAGGATATTCACGGTAGCTAAAAACTATTCACTATATTAAATTGACATTCCCTGACATTATTCTGCATTAGGAACGGCCCACCCCAGCAGATTGGCTGAGCTCGCTCTGAATACTATATCAGGTAAAGCAACAACACTCATTTTAACAATTCCCAGTCTACTGAATATACGTCAGCAGAAGGTTTACACTATGGTTGGAAACTCAGACGTCCCAGAAAGTTTAACGCTCAATATTAAGTAAACCATAAAAGGTCCAAATAACAGCTGTTCCATTTAATATATATAGTATATATATTGACCATTTAATTGGATTATAACAAAAAAAGACCCTTGAAGAGTACCCTGCTAACAAGAAAATAGCCATGTGTCTAATTGAAATCTTGGCACAAGGGCAGGTGTATGTCACAAACAGTGGCTTATTCTGGCCAAGGCAGCAGGTCCGGGGGATTAAAAAGCCCCTCTGCCACGTAACAGGGAGCTTGATTGCCCAAAAAGGAGTTCACATGAAGGCTGCCCTTGTAGATATATAGAGTGACATTGAGCTAAATGTTTATCAAGATGCTAATGAAGTCCTTCTTGCCCAATAAATCCTTTCTTCTATGGACTTTCATTAGTCAGTGTGTCAGGCTGGTTGATTTTGACCAAGCCGTTCTTTTGCTTATCACAAGGAGTCAGGGTGATTGTTCTCGCTCTATTATAAGAGCCCAATCTACTAGACACATACAAATGGCCAGTGGCTGGATCACAGGGGTCGCGACTGCGACCGGGCCCTGGAGTTCTGCCAGTCAGGGGGGCCCAAGGGGTGCCTGAGCGTTGTCTGCAAAACTAAACTGCTTCGCACTCTTGGGCGCCACCTGACTGGCAGAAAACTCCAGGGATCGCTCTGCTGCCCCTGCCGCTGCTCCTGCCACCGCCTGACTCAAGCGCTGCCCCAACTAGCAGTGGCGGGTAAGGTGAGGCGTCTGTCTCAGGTGCCGGAGCTTCACGCTGAAGCCGTGCACGAAGTGATACAGAGAAAGGGGGGAGGGGTACCGATTATGAGAAGGGGGCGTGGTAGGGAGAGGTAATAGTTAGAGGGGGGGTAGGGAGAGGTAGACTAGTTAGAGGGGGGGTAGGGAGAAGGGGTAGATAGTGAGAAGTGGGTAGATGGGCTTGGGGATGTGGGGGGCTTCTTAACAGATTCTCCAATCCGGGGCCCTGAGGTTATAATTACGCCCTGCAAATGGCTTAATATGCATCTGCCTAAGAAATACGGTAATAATAGTTAGGTGAAACTAGACTTTATTCAAGTATATATTAATATTTTAAAAGCTGCATATCCGTGCAATATTTCAAAACGCCCCCCTTTCTCTCTCAATGCATAAATGGAGACATTCCTCCAAATGTATTAAATTCGTACAAACGAATTAAATTGTTTCCATTGTTTGTTCCTTTTATAATAAACTTCTTTTTTTACATCCATAATTTATTCCCACGTTTCAAGGTTTACGATAAGAGTACTTGGGGCGTGTCATCTGTTAACAAGTCACTCCTTTTGTAGTAACAATACTTGTAAAGTTTTGTGTAAACAAAAATCTGATTGACATAAACAACCCCCTTGTATGCACAGATCTTTAGAACAATGCACACGTCACAACACTTTTCAACTGCAAATTAGAATCTTTAGAGGTTCGTGATCCCTTTTAGTAGTCTTTTAGAAGCAGATGTAGCCACATGGAGATTCCTTCTTCAGTAAAATGCAAAATATACCGTTATTTTCTTCAGATGGGACACCTGAGACCGTGGGTTTTCTTTAAAAAAAATCAAATCAGGGTCTCCTTCAACTATTATGAAATAATAAATAGTTCAGTACGGGAGCTGACATTCATGAAATCTTATCTGGGTTGGCCTTCATGCAGTAGAGTGTATTCACTATGGGAAGATTTGTTGAAAAGTCATCACATTGACTTAACTATGCATTATGCAGGGCCAGTTCGGCCCAATTTAATGTTAACGAAAGACACATTAACATCTGAGTTGTTCTCCTGTTATTTTACCAACTGACCTGTCATAGAAGGGACTTATCAGCCTCTACCACCTCACCTGAGGACTCTGTTGGCAGGCGCACGGCACTCTAGAGATACGTCTTTCTTTAATTCTTTTGACACCTGTGCTTACTTGTTTTAGTGCCTGCCTTGTTACCTACTCAGTGGTCCACACTGACCACACTTTTTGCACACTTGGCTTTGCCTACTGACCTCCAGCCCAAGTTTAAAAAACGAAATGGATTGGACACACATGAAGAAAATGAGAGGATCCAGTCATGGTGTAAATGCTGCAATAGGGTTCTTGTTACCCCCTTGAAGCAATAAGTTTTATGTCAGATAAATACATTCTATGTCGATAAATTTGTTTTAAAAGCTTCCGGTATTAGCCCAAAATGTTAACTCACAACAGCTCATGGCCGGACTAGGGATGAAAAGCTGCCCTGGCACTTTAAGGCCAGGGGCTGTTAAATGACAAAGGATCCTAATGGCATGGTATGGAATGTCTTTTTGATACAAATGTCTTCAAAAGGGTAGACATTCCTAGTGGAACAAGTCCAATGGCAAGCGATTTAAGTAAATTAGAAGAATGGTCGAGAGTGTGGCTGCTGCAGTTTAACGATGATAAATGTACAATTATGCACTTTTGATAAAACCACAGGAGATGAGTTTATTTCAAAGGAGGAGAGATGTTAGAACCAGAGGGCATAATCTACAGCCATCATTTTATGATAGGCTGGTGGAGAAATGGTCCTGACTTTGACTTTGTTTAAATACGCTTTACTTCGGCACTATTTGTAGAACTTTCAACTAAAACAAAAAAAACGGGTTGCAAACTTTATCTTTTTCTCCTCCCAAACCACAAATCAAGCTTATTCACACTGCTTCTTTTATTGGACTATTTTAACAGTACTAATGTAAATCCAGTTAAATTTTAACACACTTTAACCAGCCCCCCCTCGACAAAAAATTTCAGCCTTTGCCGACAACTGATTATTGGATATCGCTAAACCAAAAAAAAGACAAAGTTTATATAATAATAATAATATATTATTATTATTAAGACCCACATCAATTTTAATAATCCAATAACACTAAAAAAAGGATTTTTTAAGGGTCCTGAAATCTGGGCAAGCAATCAGATGCAAACTGGACTAGATATTGTTTAATTTCTATTATTGTCATACTTTCTTTCCCAATCCGGACAGCTCTTTTGAGGACTTGCAGTCTTTTTGGAAGAAAAAAAAATAGGGGGTCTAGTGGCCTTCCTCAGTCACATTGCTACATTTTTTGGCCACAGTCTGGGCAATAACATTACAGTGGAAGAAATGATCGGGCGTCAAAGTGAACTAAAAGTTGCACATATTTAGATATATATTTTTGTTACGAGACAAGAGAGAGACACAAAAAAGTAAGGTATAGAGCCAAGGTCCCAATTACCCAGTCGTGTGCCAGTTAAATCCATGGGGAAATCCCCAGGGCTCCCAGTTATGAATTTCCATTGGGAACTGGAAAAAGTGACCTATTAAAATTTGGGAGGGGTTGAAGACAGCATAATAATGAGGGTCTAAATCATGGTGGGCCATGGCCGGGCTGTTGATGACATGGTGGTCTTGGCACTTTAAGGGCATTGGCCACCTGATGATGTGTGGCAGTCGGCTGGATATACTTTCTTTTGCCATCAGCAGCAATCGCTACAAACACCTAGGAGTCATTCCCTTCCCCCAAAATACCAATGTCACCTCCCCAACTGAAAAAAGCCCCATGGTCCTCCCAGCCCCCCTCCTGTGGAGTCTTCTACTGCTCCACTGCTCCCCCCCCTACAGGGCATTTTGCCCCTCCTCAGGAGACTTTTTTGGTGCCAGAGCTCCCATTTTCTAGACAGGTCTCTGGTGGGGTGACGGGGGTGCTTTTGTGACACTTTGAATGAAATTAGCTGCTTATAGTTTGTAATCCAGTTCAATACTTCCCAACAAACCGATTTGAGCAATGCTATTGTTGCTGAGGAACATACACCCCCCCTTTCAAATTAAGAGACTCATAGGAGTCTTGTACCAATAAACCATATTTTTTTCCTCCCCGATCTAGTTCAATAAAATGGTTTTCAATGCTTATTTTGAATGCTGCCAAATCACAGGAATACTGTATATGATAAAACCACCAGAAACTGGTTCATTCAATGGCTGAAGCCCCTCCAGGCAGCCATAACCTATTATTTCTATTTATTTAATTATATAGTAATTTAAGTTGAACCCTGCTACGGACCCTTCCTGGTTTTGATCCAGTAGAAATTAGCTGTTTAGAGTTTGCAATCCAGTTCAATACTTCCCAACGAACCGATGAGGAACCGATGAGGAACATACACATGCACCCGCCCCAAATAAGCTTTTCTTGACTCCAAAAGACAATTCAGTTTCTCCCTGGATCAAGAAGCGCTTAAATATTAATGTTTACCATACCTCAACTTTGGAAAGTGTATCTTCATTCAAAAAGTTCCCAGAACAGGACACAGATAAACAGGGCTGGGCAGGTAAATATTAATCAGCCCTCTAACTTTAAGGCCAGTGGCCTCCAAATGAAGTGTGGCAACCGGCAGCCACACATGACGTATGTCCAGCGACCATGCACTGCAAGACCTGATTTGGCAGTATCGGTGACTATGCCATCCTTTCGGTCAGCAGGACTTTGCCCGGCGTGCCAGATTCTTATTATTAGTATTTATATATTCCGCAGAGCTTTACAGTGGGTAATCAGATGGCCGGTCCGGGCTTAATCAACACCTTCTTGTATCAATATAATTTTCTTCTAGCACTCACTAACATCACTCGTAGCCACATGGAACACCAATGACCTAAATAGCATCTATCCCTTGTCTGAACTTGGCAATGAGCTAGAGAACCACATTATATATATATATTATAAATATAAAATACATATATACACACACACACACATTTGCACACACACACATATGGTAGGGGGTCAATAATGCATATGGCTCCAATACCAAAGGTTGGCCATTACTTAAAAGAATTGTGAAAACAAATTTGTCAAGGAGAATGGCTTCCTCTTCATCCCAGGAACGGCTTAAGATCAGGACAAACATGACGGGGATGATAGTCTATAATAGCTGGAGTAGCACAACTTGGCCTTTGCAGGTGTTGCTTTATTCTTATGTGGTTTTCTGCTCCTTGGATCCTCTCCTTCACGCTGCTCCCTCCTCCTGTGACATCCCTTTCTCTCTTGGCCAAGTCTCCCTACCCTGGCCTTTCTCCGTCTAACTCCATTGTCTTTTTCTTTCCTCCTTATTTCAATTTGTATAGCTCCGTTTCTCCTACTGTTGTCCCCCAAACATGGAAGTCTTTCTCTCTATTATTCTACTTTGTTTTTTCATCTCACCTACCAAACCCTACTGTCCTCGGGGGCCTTTTTCACACCCTGGGTTGATACAGTGAATGACAGTTGTG
>VKOC01017377.1:0-13413 GCA_009364415.1 Spea multiplicata
CCCTTGTGTATTGATGCCCCTGCTGCCCATAAATATTAATATTAGCCCCAGTTGCCAATAGCAGGTATAGATCAACACATTAACACACAAACCAAGCTTTGCATGTATAGATCAACTGAAATTCACTTGTGATCTCAGCACTGAAGGTATATATCAAATAAACAGAATCAGACATACAAATCCTGTATTTGCAGGTATACAATAGTATATGAAATGTAGCATTGCAGATATAGATCAAATAAATACATGTAAACAGCATTGCAGGTATTAATAAGACATAAAAACACTGTATTTGCAGGTATACATAAATAATGTATGGAAATATATAGATATGGATCTACAGAATAACACAAAAACCCAGCTTTGCAGGTATAGATCAATTGAAATTAACATAAAAACAGGCATAGATCACAGGTTGCATACCCCAAAGCCAGCCCTGGTGTCCACACTGCCCACACAGCAATCACACTCCTATCATACCCAGGCAACCAGTAAATGCTGGTACCTAGGCAGGATGGAACTGTGCTTGCTGTGCTTGCTGTTAGCAGCAATCAAAGTCCCGTCATGCCTAGATTCCAGCACTTACACATCCAACCAGTAAATGCTGGAACCTAGGCATGATGGGACTGTGATTGTTGTTGGCATGATAGGAGCGTGATTGCTAAGTCAGCCAGTAAATGCTGGTACAGGGTGGCTGTCAGTCATGTGCAGACCCCATACTGCTGGCAGCATCAATACACAAGGGGGGCAGCTAGCTAGGTTTCACCATGTACTGGCTGACTTGGCATGATAGGAGTGTGATTGCCAACAGCAATCACAGTCCCATCATGCCTAGGTTCCAGCACTTACACATCCATGCTATCACACACACACTCATTCATTCACATACTCATTCATTCACATGAATGAATGAATTCCCTCAATCACGCATACTCATTCAAACACCCTCCCCACCCCCTTACCTGCACTGCAGCTCCTCGATGCCGCTCACAGACTTCAGCAGAGGGCGCGGCCTCCCTCTGCTTTCTCTGGTACTGCACAGAGGAAGCAGGACTGGAGCAGAGTCATGTGATGTCACGTGAACTCTGCTAGGTTCCGCTTCCTCTATGCAGTACAGAAGACCCTTTCACAGGTAAGTAGCAGGGCTCGAGGTGCGGCCCGCGTAAGATCGGTTGCCTTGGCTGCCGATCTTACGCAGGCTGCACCCTCTCTCTCCTCCACATTAATAAAAATAAATAATAAAAAAAAGACGGGATTTAAAGTCGCATTGCGACTTTATTCAAAATTCGGCAGGGGGGCAACAGGGGGGGCAAGCGTATTAACCTAGAGGGGGCAATTGCCCCCGTCCTGTAGCGACGCCATTTTGTATATAATATATATATATATATATTTTATATGTAGTATATAGTATAAATATATGATATATATATATATATATACTTTTAGATGTTGATTAGAAGTGTTTCTTCACTTGGCTGTTCTGAATCCTGTATTAGATACTTCCAAAACAGATCAAACATATCTTACAGGGCAACTATAAACATATACACTCACTGGCTACTTTATTAGGTACACCTGTTGAATTTCTTAACACAAATAGATAATCAGCCAATAACATTGCAGCAACTCAATGCATTTGGACATGGTCAAGACAACTTGCTGAGGTTCAAACTGAGCATCAGAATGGGAAAGAAAGTGACTTTGAACGTGGCATGGTTGTTGGTGCCACACGGGTTGGTCTTAGTATTTCAGAAACTGCTGATCTACTGGGATTTTCACGCACAACCATCTCTAAGGTTTACAGAGAGTGGTCCAAAAAAAAGAAAATATCCAGAGAGCGGCAGTTGTGTGGACGAAAATGCCTTGTTGATGTCAGAGGAAAATGGGCAGACAGGTTCGAGATGACAGAAAGGCGGCAGTAACTCAAATAACCACTCTTTACAACCAAGGTTTGCAGAATACCATCTCTGAAATCACAGCATGTCAAACCTTGAAGCAGATGTGCTACAGCAGCAGATGCCCATACTGGATGCTACTCCTGTCAGCTAAGAACAGGAAACTGAGGCTACAATTCGCACAGGCTCGCCAAAATTGGACAGTGGAGGACTGGAAGAACGCTGTCTGGTCTGATGAGCCTCGATTCCAGCTGCGACATTCAGATGGCATTCAGAAGTTGCATCTTTGGCGTAAACAACATGAAAGCATGGATACATCCTGCCTTTTATCAACGGTTCAGGCTGGTGGTGTAATGGTGTGGGGGGCGTATTCATGGCACACTTTGGGCCCCTTAGTACCAATTGAGCATCATTTCAACACGACAGCCTACCTGAGTATTGTTGCTGACCATGTCCATCCGTTTGACTGCAGTGTACACATCTTCTGATGGCTACTTCCAGCAGGATAATGCACCATTTCACAAAGCTTGCATCATCTCAAACTGGTTTCTTGAACATAGCGATGAGTTCACTGTACTCCAATGGCCTCCACAGTCACCAGACATCGATCCAATAGAGCACCCTTTGGGTGTGGTGGAGCGGGAGACTTGCATCTTGGATGTGCAGCCGACAAATCTGCAGCAACTGCCTGATGCCATTATGCCCATATGGACCAAGAGCTCTGAGAAATGTTTCCAGCACCTTGTAGAAAGTATGCCACAAAGAATTGAAGGCATTTTAGAAGGCAAAAGAGGGCCCAACCCGGTACTAGCAAGGTGTACCTAATAAAGTGGCCAGTGAGGGTAGTTTATTCTATCTTTGTAGAAACATTTTTACTTATAGCAAATATGTTGATGCTTAACAGTATATGCAGAAATGTATAGATGTCAGAAATGTCTGAAATTGTTTTTCCACCTCCTCAGGAATTCAGAAAAAACTTGAAAGGTGTGAATGGTGGGAAAGACTTTGATCAAGACATGCTGGAAGATATGTATCATGCAATAAAGTGAGTACTCCAAATCGCTGTTAACCTTTGTGTGCTAACTAAACAGGAGTCTTTTTTAATGTGTATTGATGAAAGAACCTCTTCCTTTCATGTAATAGACAGCTGAGATGTCTGAATCCTAAATCTGAACAAATGTATGGATTTTCTTAAAGATCACCATAATCTTCATCATAGTGTTTGTGTAGATAAAACACTAGCAAGCTTGTTTGATGGTTTATGGGATTAAAGATTGCATTTGCATTTTGAAAGGTGCTATAAATGTACCATGTCATAAACCACTGATTTCATTTATTTTACTATTGTAGTAAAAATGCAGTCTAGCAACTCAAAAATCTTGTCTGGCTCCTGCCTTCTATAGATTTATCTTACACGGGGAGAGCCATTTATACAGCCTCAGTAATGGTGTCTGGGAAAAATGAATGAATTGCATGGAGATCAGTACAACATAATACGAGGGATGTTCGAAAAGTTTCTGCACTTCTATATTTTCGTTGGAAACCGTGAAGGCGGGAGGAGTAGTAATTGGTCATGCCTTAGCATGTCATATGGCTAGTCCTGTCTGGCTAGCAGGCTGCTCCTGCGGTTTAGTATACAAGTTTTCACCCTGGGGTGAAGATGTATGTGAAACTTATAAATTGCACCAAACAAGAACAGAGTTCTGCCATATGCTTTTTGTGGGCAGAAGGTGTGTCAGGAGCACAAATTCGTGTTCGCATGTGTGCTCAGTATCGGGCGGAAGTTCTCTTTCGTAGAGCCGTCCACGCGTGGTTTGAAAAGTGTGAAAATGGGCGTACTGGTGTGAGGGATGCAGAGTGCTCCGGACGTCCAGTTACAACCACAACCATGAGGAAAGAACCCTATTTGTGAAACCAGAAAAATAACAGTTGAAGAGGTTGCAGGAAAGCTGAATGTGGGGGTTGGATCTGCCTATGCCCTTATTCATGACAGCCTTAAGTTCAGTAGAGTGTGTGCCTAGGCATTTGACAGAGGAGCTTAAGCGCAAGCACTTTTGTTCGTAACACATGGCCTATAATAGTGAAAAAAGTTGAAGATTTTCTGCAGAAGTCCTGGTGATGAAACGTGATGAAACGTAATGGCGTGGAAGCATCCATCATCTTCTGTAGTAAAGAAATTCAAGATGCAACTGTCAGCAGGAAAGTTGATGTTGACCCTCTTCTGGGAAAAGGATGGTACGGTGTTGGGGAAAATGGCATCGCAAAGAAAGGTGACTATGTAGGAAAGAAAAATGGCGGACTAAAACAGCTTAGGAAGCGATCGGAATCACTTCCTAAACATAAACTGTGTTGCTGACATGCCTCGATATCAAGGCATATCAGCAACACTACCCCTCTACCCCGATCGCCTTGTGATTGCTCCGCAGAGCAACCACAAGTGCCATCCTGTAAATGACGTTGCCGTCATTCACAGGATGGCATTAACAATAGAACTCTCGAGCTCCTCCTGCAGGATGAATGCGGGTACTGTATCCAACCATGCAAGATCAATGGAGCCCAGCTCACTAATCACAGTGATTAGTAAAAAAAAAATTAAAAGAAATTATTGTTCAAAAATGTAAAATCAAAAAAATTAAAAATATATGGTAACATGTAAAAAACCCCACTGTCACCAAAAAAAAAAAAAATTAATAAGCAAGTCCTACAGTACTTCATATTCACAATAATTCATGCCTGGAAAGAGTTAAAAAATTGGCGTTACAAATGCCCATATGGTGTCTAGTATCAAAAAATGTATAATTTGATGGGGTAAATGGAATTGGCCGGGTTCAAAGGTGTCCCAAATATAGAACATGGGGGCAGTAGGAGCAGATGTCTAAATGGCAAAAAAATACACACCTCACAAAGGCGGCCTTTTACCTCCCAAATAACCCAACAACCCAAATAACCCATGCATGTGGGGTATCACTGCGCTCAGGAGATGTTACTGAACACATATTGGGGTGTTGTTTGACACGGACATATACCAGGAGCGGTAAATTTATACCTGAAGTACAACGTGTGTGAAAAAAATACAAAAAAAATTTACTACCATAAAGTTTCACAAAGGCTGGTGGTGAAATCAGTGCATGGAAGCGGGTTAAAATAGCATTTCAAATACCTTGGGGTGTGTAGTTTTTAAAAATATATGATTTTATGGGGTAAATTGCATTGGCTGGCTTCAAATATACCCGAAGCAGCACATGGGGGGGCAGAATGACCAGATTTGGAAAAAATGCTTTTGAAATAACAAAACGCTACCTGTACCTATTGCCCCATAACGTGCAGAAAAAAGCAACATAAAAACATTGGGTATTTCTAAACTCAGGACAAATAGTAGAATGTTTTTAGCAGGTTGTTTCATTAGTTTTTGCAGATGAGTAAAAGTTTATTGTTTAAAAAGTGAGAAAAAGTAATTTTTTAACAAAAATACCCACATTTTATCATTTTTTTATAGTAAATTAGGTGATATGATAAAATTAATGGTATCTAAAGAAAGCCCTGTTTGTCCTGAAAAAAACAATATATAATATGTGTGGGAGCATGAAATGAGAAAGAAGAAAATCACAGCTAAACAGCAACATTGAAAAATGTTAAAAGAGCCATTGTCCCACAATATACTACGAGTAAGGAACAGTATTGTCCTTAAGGGGTTAAAGTAATTTGTAATGTGTGTTGTTTTTGGATCCCTAATTTTAAATCAAATATCTCTGAAAACATAACCACAAGATACTGGTAGCTAAAATAATAATGCCTTCAAAAAGATCCAAAATTCTAAGCTTTTTTTCTTCCATTAGGAGCTAAACTTTGGAAGGATGAGCAAAGAATTGTTATTCAAGAGGATGAAGAAAAAGATGGATAAAGTTTCTGCATACTCACGTACTGTCAACAATCTTTCCCCCTACATAGTTACAACAGTGGTGTTTTACTTTTCATGTGGTTATGCGGCACTTTGGTGGCAGTGCATTAAAAATACATACCCAGTACCATTTGAAGATGCCAAAAAGTAAATATGTATATCATTTTTGTTACACTCATTTTACTCTTTTTTCTCAGTCATCAAAACATTTTTTAAATTGGCCATGGTCATCAAATTTGATCATAATTTGAGAATAACCAGTAAAGATAGAGTATAGTAATTTAACTTGGTTTTGCAGGATATAATTTTAAATTGATTAATTATTGACAGTACCTGTTCATTTGATTTTCTTACAAATTATCTGACTTCGTTGCACAGTCATTATTCAAGGTTGGAAATACAAATGCAATTAATTTATTTAATTTTCTCATATTTTGTTTTTCCATACAATCTTTTTTAAAATCTGCCTTTTTTAATAAAACAATTACATTTAAATTCTCACACGCCTACAATGTTGGTGGACATATCACAACTAACCTTGGACCGTCAGTAAAAAATATCAAAAATATACCAGTTTCTGTGAAATTAAGCTTGAAGTCTCTGGAAAATGGGAGGTCAATTGAGGACAGCTTTGTGCAGGGGCCCCTGCACAGGGTTAATTGCAGAGACTCAGACTCCATTATGATCAGCATACCTCAAAACTCACAGGGTTTGACCCTGAATGTCGGGATTGCTGCCCATTTCTTAGGGTGAAAGGGCAAATTATCAGGGTGACACAGTCTGGAGTTGTCTCCTTCCTATTCTACACTGCTGTGATTATATACAAGACTCCAGGTTGGTGCTTTTGCTACCAATATATCATTGTTAATATCCCTGCTAGAATTTAGGTGACACAATTAAGTATATCTTTGAATAACAACAAGTCAAGGTCTCCATGAGGACAGACATTACAGCCATGTGTTTATTTGGGGAGTCATTACATATAATCTTCATGATGGGCTGTTAAATGATTAACCCCTTATTGGCCATAGATGCCCCAAGCACGTCTTTGCATTATACATGCTTAGATAGTGATCTAACAATTTGGTAACGTTTAAAAATAATTATGAAGTGATATCAGATAAACCATCCAGTTCCAACAAAATATAAAAAAAGTATAAAAAATGTTTATTTTTGTGAGCAAGCTAAAATTAGCAGTGTATCGTTCCAAAAATCCTGGCATTTGAAAAACCCATGGAGTGTCCTACTTTAAAAGAAATGTATGATTTGATGGGGTATTTTGGACAAAAATTAGAACTTTTTACTTCATTTTCATCCGCTTCGTATGGGTTCTGGTTCTGTTTTTCGGAGATTTCTACAAATTGACAAAATTGAAAACTTTGATAAATCGGTGATTCATACGAATTTGAATGCACTAGTCTATTACACCATGTCTCTGGGTAGTATTGATTGAACCTACAGAACAAAGCTGTTGTATCAATTGCTCTAGAACAATTATTTTGGCAACCATAAATCATTCCATACAAGTCTCCTCCTTGGTAATATGTTATCTGTTACTGTGCATTAGTATGCATATAAATGAGTTGATTTGGTATAAGTGCAGACCTGGAGTTAAATCAATTAACTTTGAATGAACATATAGTAGGATAAAAAGGTGGGGGATTCTCTTGTAGTCTTTATTGAAGTACTTTGTTTTGGATATAAACATTCATCTTACATCACACTGCTACACACATGTCAATATTAACATGTACATCACTAGACAGGTAATAAATAGTAGGTGGACATATCACAACTAACCTTGGACCGTCTGGTGAGGTATGGGCATATAGACACATCCAGTTACTTAGTGTAGGACTGAATTTTCCCAATATTTGAAATTGATCCTTCAGCGTAAAGACAGAGATTGAGGAGTAGCAGCTGTAGAAGGTCATTGGGCCTGGACAGACACTGCCCGACAGAAGAATGCAGCCCCTTGGTGCAGGACTGAATTCCCAAACATTCGAAAAATTTAAAGAATTGATTTCCCAGAGTAGGAAAGGAGACAGAGAGCAGCAGTTTGGCACTGGGCCTGGGCAGACACTGGAAGACACATCCCGCCACTTGGTACGGGACTGAATTTCCCTACTATTTTAAAAATGAAAACAAAACCTTTGCATTAAAAGTTGCACAGGAAGAGCTAATTTAATGCCCCAGATGCAGTCTTCTTGGTGCCCAGTCAAAAGGTTTTGTTCACTTTTATCAAATTATGAATTGAAACTTACTGAAACATAGAATAGACAAACTCTCTTAACAATAAGGAACAAGGTGACAATTAATTTTAACAAAAGCATAGGAACCGTTTATTAGATCGTTGAACAAAACAATTCAGAATAACATTTAGAAAAGTTTTTAATACAGTAAGTGGCTTAGACTTTTGCAAAATTCTCATATAATGATTAGTTACCTGTTCAGGTTTTCTTCTGTTGTCGAGAGGCCTGATTTCCTGTGTTCGGTTCGGGTGAATATTCGTGTACATTCTTTGTGTTAGTTTTTGTGTTAATACGGGGTTAACACGGTACGCACTACGCAGCAGCTTTGGTGCCAGGATTTTAAATGGCCCTTTCACTCTTGATGGCGCACCTACGGATTCCCGCACACGTTAAGCCCTGCGATGCTGAGTAGATAAGATAGGCTAGACGGGGAAGGGACCAGGGAGATTAGTAAACGAAGATTCTTCGTGTTGTGTGTCTTTGTCTTCATATATGGTTTGCTGCCGCCATGTTCATATGTTCGGTATTCTGGCTGAACAACAAATCGCACCCTTCATGTTTGTTTTCATATTCACCCGAATACGAATTCACAAGTATAGTAATTACTTAATGGTATAGTGTTATGTTTCTGTGTTTGGTTTACATTTATAGGATAGTACATGCCAGAAATAGGCTGGGCTTTGCCCTAGCATTCATATAAACAGTATTATCACTATTATCAGTATTATCACAAGATTTGTGAGCATATAATCAAGTCTGATTGCATGTCATATTATTTTCTTTCAATGTCTATATCACTACAGCTAGTGAGAAAAGAAGGGGGATCTCTTTTAAAACAAATGAAATGTTTTGCAAAAATAAAAAAAAGATCCCCTGGTAAGGAAGATGACAGAGAAGCAGCAACAGTCGGGCACTGGGCTTGATCAGGCACTGGACAGACAGACTGCTCCTCTTCTGGCTCAGAATTCCAGGTCATGGTCACCATCTGCCACATTGTCAATGACTGTATTCTTTTACAGTTGGGCACAAGGTGAAGTAAGGCTTTCTTCACTTTCTTCTGGACTAAAAGTAGAACCTGCTTCTTCGATCTGTCTGTACCTGCATATCTTTGATCAGGGGGGTACTGGCTTTGCATGGGGTATTGGTAGCACCAGTGGGGGTTGTGGTGGCACTGCTTTACCATAAAATAGCTTACAAGCAATCTACACCACCCCCAAGTCACCAACACATGACCCCTCCGTGAGTCCTTGGAAGTGACTAAAATATCACCTTACTAAGTCTGGCGGACAAGATTCTAGCACTACTAGAGTGGGGATGTTCGGTACTGCTGATTCAGCTGCATGCGATGGATATACCCAGACGGGATACTGGGGTCTGTTAAATTTGGTAGGAGTGGCGGGATGCTTCCTAGCTATCAGACTCTTAGCAGCACTTCAAAGATGGCTCGATGACATGCGGTGAAGGATCAGAGCCAGGCGATTATGGAAGTTGTGGAATAAGAATTCCACAACAAAATGCAGAGGAGTTTGTCAATCTATGGAACCAACCCATCAGAAGCAGCAGTCCAGGTAATGAGGGCCAAGGTGAAAAAGCAGACCACCAGATATTGGAATATCCAGATGTCTGAGATCGGATACCTCCTAATGGGAAGCTCCAATATGAGACTTCAAGTGAAGTAGTCTTTGCTGTACTAGAAGGTCCGGCTCCAGAAGAGATGTGTCTGGAATGAGAGCCCTGATTCGGCTAGAGATGTGGCAAGATACCCTTAAGAATTCTTTCTAAAAAAAGTTGACATATATAGAAGCATTCAGCAAAGAGAGATCTGGATTTATTACCTAAATTCCCTTATTCCTCAGGGTGTAAACGTTGACTTTGAGATCAAAGCTTTTTCATAATTCATCCTTTTCACAATTGTCCTATGGGTTCTCTCTTTATGTAGTCATATTTATAAGAAATATTTATCCTGTATATTTAATAAATGTATACTTTTAGTATAATGAATACATATATATATATATATAATTTTCTAATTGTTTCTTTTTTTAAAAGCATTTACACACACATTATAAATATATATAAGTATATATACACTCACTGGCCACTTTATTAGATACACCTTGCTAGTACCGGTTTGTACCCCCTTTTGCCTTCAGAACTGGCTTCATTCTTCGTAGCTTTCTAAAAGGTGCTGGAAACATTGTTCAGAGATTTTGGTCCATATGGACATGATGGCATCACTGTAGTTGCTGCAGATTTGTCGGCTGCACATCCATGATGCGACCACCAGTCAGGCCACCAGTCAGGCCACCAGTCTGAACCGTTGATACAAGGCAGGATTGAATCCATGCTTTGATGTTGTTTTACGCCAAAGTCTGACCCTGCCATTGAAATGTTGTAGCTGGAGTCAAGACTCATCAGTGAATGTGAAAAACAAAAATATGTGAAAAACCAGTGTCAAAGAATATGTACCAGAATAAATAATAGAAAAATATATACTTCCCTTTCTCTTGTAATAACCGGATACACAGCTGCTAAACCCGTAATAACACTCTCCTTGTGTTAAAAAGATAATTTTGGTCCACTAGGGGGCGCTTATGTATTCAGTTGGTTTTTCCAGTTTGAAAAATAAAGCAGAAAAAAGTTTATAATAGTGTGGTATGTCAACTAGATATTTGGCATGAAAAATGGTGTATATGCACTCACACTTTAAATGAGACGATCAAGCCTTATGTATACATCCTCCACGATCCCCGTGTGGAGTATATGTGAAGAAAAAACAAAGAAATAAAAAACACAATGGTGTGGTATCTCACCAGTGTTCTGACACGCCAGAACAGGTGTGCACTTACAGTTGATAACTGATGTTTCTGGCGTCTGGCAGTTTGGTTTCCTCAGTATTTTCTGGTCCTGTGCTTGTATATACAAGTTGGTACATAAACTGGTCCACCAGGTATGTATTGAGAAGCAAATTTATTCTGGGCAAATGCCCTATATAGTGAAGTACACTGTGTGTATAGGATATACCTATACCACGCTAAAATAAAACTATTTAAAATAATAAAGTAAATAAAAAATACCGAAAACGAATAAAAGATAAAGTCCAATATGGTGTGAGGACGGGAGCTCGATCCGTCCTTCTATCTCAACGCGTTTCGCCTGTATTGTGGCTTCCTCAGGAGTATCTTGTACGTTGTCCTGTTGGTCTTTTTATCCGTGTGGGGGGCGCCATCTTTGTGTTTGACGTCAGTGCGTTTCTTCCTCCCAGCGTCTGTTCGTCATCCGTTCATGTGGTTCCTCCGTCTGGTGCCGCCCTCTCCGTCTGGTACCGCCCTCTCTGTTCTTCTCTCTCGTGTTCCAAGGTAAGTGTTCGGTACGGGAAAAAAATGATGCGAGTTAGTATTTAACATCATGATCTAATGATCTAGAGGTGTCTTTTCTATTTTTTGTTGTTTCTAGGTACACCTCTCCTCCGAAAAATAAGTGTCACGTCGTGGATAAGGAGTTTTAAAGGGCTCAGAACACGGACATTCCGAGGGATTTAGAGTATAAAGACTATATTTCATGGATTCATGAACGGAAAATTCAAAATCAAGATAAAAATAAAAATTTAAAAGAAATAAAATAAAAAATAATAAAGAAAAAAATGGTGACCTAATGTCTACTGTGCAGTTTCAATAAGACAAAAAATAAAGATATCGCACAAATGTTGGGAGTATTCATAAAAAGATGTATGTGTGTTTATATCAAAGGTGGTATTTGTGCATGATCCTCATGAATGAACAACAAGCCATAAAGAGTCGAAAATGAAGAATAAAAAATAAAGAATAATGATGATAATAAAAATAATGATGATGATAAAAAATTGATGGTGATAATATAAAATTACTGTACATTTGAGGTAAAAATATATTAAAATGTTGGAAAATATGCATTGTATGTGTGTTCTTCTTAATGTGTGTGTATCCTGTTTTATGTAGTTATGATCTAGAGGTGTAGTGGATGTCAATATGGTTCCTAAGGGTCTTTTTATTAAAGATCTTATTCTCAGAAAATTATACTATTAGTGGATAAATCATTTCATTGGTTTATATGTGTGCTAAAATATCCAGTTCCATATTTAAGCCACCTTTTTTAAAAGTTTTTAATTTAAAAATCCACTCCGTTTCTCGTCTTGATAAGTTTTCTGTTGTGTTACCCCCTCTCCAATTTGGGGGGACCCAGTCAATACCTATAGTTTTGAAGTTTTCTACTGTAAATTTTGGACATGAATTGCAGTGTCTTGGGACGCTGTGTTTCGTGTTATTATTTCTTATGTTCCCTATATGTTCTAGGATTCTCTCCTTCAGTGGTCTTGATGTCCTACCCACATATTGGATCCCACACCCACACTCCAATAAATATATTACATTTTTAGATGTACAGTTGATAAAATGTTTAATTGTGTATGTCTGCCCTGTAGTGAATCCCGTAAATTGATCTGTTTTCTTTGGTAAAAAGGTACACATTTTACAGTGGCCACACTTATAGAAACCTTTCGGTTTTTCACCTATAAAAGAACATACATTCTTCTTGGTCTCTTTCTTTGGTAGGATGCTTGGGGCTAGCAAAGTTTTGAGTGATCCCGTTTTTTTGAAAATGATCTGTGGTTTTTCTGGTATTATGTTACCTAGAACCTCATCCCCTTTTAATATGTGCCAATGTTTTTCTAGTATTTTCTTAATTTTGTGTGCTTGGGTGTTATACTGAGTGAAAAAGGAGAAACTAAAATCCTTAGGTGTTTTTGTGTCTATTTCCTTCTTTGTTAGTAGTTGAAGTCTGTTCATATTTTCCACTTGTTGCAGGCTGCTTTCTAACCTCGCAATAGGGTACTTCTTTTCAATGAATTTTTGCTTCATTTCTTCCGCTTTTTCTTTAAAGTCTTCGTTTTTGGAACAATTTCTTCTAATCCTCATCAATTGGCCTTTCGGTATGTTGTTGAGTCATCTGGGGTGGTGGCAACTCGTGTAGTGGATGTATCCATTCTTGTCTGTTGGTTTTGTATAGTTTCTTGAACATATATGTTTTCCTTCTGAAAATAATTCTACATCTAAGAATTCGATTTTTTCTTTCTGGATGTTAGATGTAAATTTTAAATTAAAGTGATTATTGTTAGTATAATTTATAAAAGCTTTTAATTCATCTTCTGTCCCCTTCCATATGATCAGTATATCGTCGATGTATCTTTTCCAGAGCACCAGGTTCGCACCATATGGGTTGTTGTTCCATATTGAATTATGTTCCCATTCGGCTACAAACAGATTGGAACAGCAATGGGCACCAGGTTCGCACCCAGCTACGCCAATCTGTTTGTAGCCGAATGGGAACATAA
>VKOC01017379.1:0-10358 GCA_009364415.1 Spea multiplicata
AAAAAATCCTCTGTTTGACACAACCGCAATCAAAATCTCTATTTACACACACACAAAAAAATGTCAGTCATCCGATTTTTTCACCAAACAATCCCTTCCCCCGTCGCTCGGCATTTATGAAATTCTAGAATTGTCAAACAGCGGCGAGAGCCGAGCAGACAGCCATCGCATCCGATCTTCCGATGCACACAAGATATTTCCTATAGGGACGTCGCATCCCAAAACAAACAAGGGGGCTTAATTACTTTTTATAGAAAAGTGTAATATGCAAAGTATGTACCAAAAAAATAAACAAAACAAACAAATGAAAAATAAATAAAAATTATCCGGACTACACTGAAACTTTGTATATGAATGTAATAATTAGATTTTTTTTTTACTGTAATCCCTTTTAATCGGAAGCGGTTTCTGTCCCTTTAAGTTCATCTCGGCGGGATGTAAACATGTTACTTCGCGCAACCGGGCAAACGTTACCCAAAACCTTTCTGGCAAGCGCAGAGCTGCAGATCTGCGTTCCTGCTTCATGTGATTGGCACCCTGTTTTAGGTGTGCCAGGCGTACCACATTTAAATAACGAAAGCCCCAAAATATAGCCCCCCCAAAAAAAGAGAGGTGGGAGTTATGAAAGAATGCGGTAAACAAAAAAAAAAAGCCATTGAAAAAGAGCTAAAAGAGAGAACGCGGTGCAGAGTTTATATATCTCTACATATGGTGGGCGTCACCAAGACCGCGACGTTCTCCAAAGCCGCTACGCCAACATCTCACCGTGTTTAGGACGGGAGGCCAAATGTTTACGCGCATAGCCAGCCCCCCGTGCTTCTGGCCGATAATAGAAATAATACGAATATAATGTAATAAAAATAATAGAAATAATACGAATATAATGTAATAAAAAAAACAGAAATAATAGCAATATAATGTAATAAAATAATAGAAATAATACCAATATAATGTAATAAAAATCACAGAAATAACACCAATATAATGTAATAAAAATAATAGAAATAATACCAATATAATGTAATAAAAATAATAGAAATAATACCAATATAATGTAATAAAAATAATAGAAATAATACCAATATAATGTAATAAAAATAACAGAATAAAAATAACAGGCACCAAAAGAATAAAAGTGTTTTTTAAAGAGCGGGTTAGTGCATTTGCCCAGCGTAATCGCGAGTCCTTCTGAACTACGCAAGATAAATGAAGTGCTCGTCGGTGACCCGCCATACTTCATACAGCCCCCGAACGCCGAGCCTTAGGGAAGTGTACAGCAGCTTTGAATTTCTTAAATATTTTACTGTCATGAAATGTGAAGCTGCCCCCCCCCCGCTGCTTGTACGCGTGTTGTGATGCGCTGCTGTCAATTAGGATACCAGCACTAGACCACCCTTCCAAGACCACCCACAATACAGTATATATTTATTTAAGGCCTATTAAAGGAGTATGCGGGGGGGGGGGGGTAGGTTTAAAGGGAAAGTCTAATGCCCCATGTAAGTAGTTTAATACGCAGTCATTAAACCAGAAAAAAATAAAGAACTGCACATCATTGGGGTCCCGTTTCCACTCCACTGATTGGCTGCTTAAAGTAGCCAATCAGTGGCAGGAAATCACAGCCAATGAAACAATGCAGCCACAGGGGGGACGTGGAAGCTGCTTGGTGTAAAGTTCTACGCGTGACGCAATCTCCGCCATTCAAACCGTTTACTAAAAAGTGTAGAAACGCGGCAGTTTTGCCCCGAGAAACACGGCCGGGAGTGAGGGCGGAGAAACCGGATCCTCAAAGAACATGTAGACAAAAAAATATGAAGCATCCTCAGACCCTACTCCATGCGGAGCGGCGTCACTCACCCCAACCAACTATATATTCCACCCAATGAAGAGCCAAACCGGCCATTTCCATCCATACACATCACAAGCCACACTGCTAGCCAATCACTCATCTCCCAAAGATATCCTCTCCTCCTCGTAGCCCTTTTTCCTCCCCTTTGGGCCGTACAGGTCACACAGTGTGTAGAGGAGAAGGTTAGTGATCACGTGCAGCGCTGGCTAGCTTCTCGCTTACCTTCCAGGAGATCTCTAGCCAGCCCCGGCTCCGCCCCAGTCGATCGAACAAAATGTGACAGGACGCCGTCCATGTCCCCCGGGTCATGTGACTGGAAACTCTTCTTCGGTGGGACATGGATGAAAGCTTAATCTTCAATCTAGGAGCGAGACAATGCACACGCGCCCCATTAATCAGCAGGACGCGGCGGCGGGGGGCACACCGCCCCGAACATACACGCACAGAAGTCACGGCTGAGGCTTGCGCGAGGCAGCCAGCGCGCGGGGCGGAATAACAGAGTTTGTCTGCAGCCGATCTCTATCCCGGTGACAGACTGGCTTTTTTGTTCTGTCCCCGCCTCGCATTTCACAGGCAGAAGAAGACCATTGTTCAGCCTCCTACAGGTAGAGCGTCGACGGAGAGACCCGCGAGCCCACAACCTGCGCCTCGGACTACTCCCTCTGCTTAGTGAAAGCCACTGCTTTGCAGCAAATAAAAACAAGTAGAAACACCCGATTTGCCAACAGATCGGCCCCATTCGGCCCCCGTCTAGTCGCCTGCTGGAAAGTCTCAAGCCTTAACCAGTCACTGGTCTCATCTTAGATTCAGGAGCCGGATGTCTATCCCACACATGTTTACATTCCCTCACTGTATTACCCTCTACTACTTCTGCTGGGAGGCCGTTCCACTTATCCACCCCCCTTTCTTACATGAAGTTTTAAAGCCTCTGACTCTCTAGTTTTATGTTGGGACCTCTTGTTCCTATGAAATAAAATGTAAATGTTTCTCTCCCACCTCCCCTCCAATCGGAAACTCTTAGTCTATCCTGGATTTTTTTTAATTATTATTATTATTTATTTTGCTACTTCAGACTATTATTTGCATTCCTTTCGCAAACTGCAACATGTATTGTGTTTAATTACAAATCAAACAGAATGTCTCTTTTTAATAACAAAGCAAAGTATAAAAAAAACTCCAAGTGCGAAGACAGATTAAAAAAAAGTTGTTTTTGTTTAAAAACATCCTGTTCTGAAAATACACCACAACTGCTGTAAAAATGATTACAAAAAGGCGCTATTTGTTACGCTTCTAAAAATATTTTGCTATATTTACCCGGGAGCGCGTTATGTTACGGACAGGTAAGGGGCCGAGTCCTGCGCCAGTTATTAGGGTATTATTGCAAATAAATATTGTGCTCTCTAGCTATGTTAAGCAAATAAAACTCTGCAAACCTTTCATTTAAATCTTTTTTTCTGGAGGCTTTAACCACATATGCGTTTATCAAAGTTTTTTCATTTCTATGGCAACCATTAAGTGGCTGCTTTTGGGTCACATGACTGGTTGCTCGATAAAAATACCCACGGAGACGGAGGGGAGGAACGCAGCAGCAGCCCACACCTAGTATTGTTGGCATTGTCAGCTGCTTAGAAACTCCCTCGCCCCAAAGAATGCCAGGGTCTAAATCCCGAAAGCATGCATTCTACAACTTGTGTATTCTGTGGCCTGGCACACGGCCCACGTGACAAGCGGACATAATGAATTGTCTGTTCCAAGAATAGCCTCGGTGACCGCATGACGGCTATTGTTCTCCGGCTAGAACATGTTACATGTGTCTTCAATAAGCTTTCCACCTGCAGCTCTCTGCCAGCCGGCCCAAAGAGTCTGCGAAGGCCCATTACATGGACTATGGACGCCACACGCCACCTTTATCAGGGCTCCGCGTGTTCTACACCTGTCCTAAGAAACCAGGTCAGCCATGCTCAGTAGAGGATCATGGGAGATGTAGTTCACCCACATCCGGGAGTTTCCAGTTTATAAAGAGCCAGATGGGTGGAATAAATCTTAAATATCTTGCACACCCACGATGACCCGGGAATACAGAACCATGAGGTCATAAAGAATTCAGCAAAAGGTCAGTGCGCGCTCCGGCCTGGGATCAGCTCTGTTCCATATCTCTAGTGTTTAGAACACACACCACTTACCAACAGCCCCTGTCCTTTTAATACTTTATGGCTCGGGACAAACTTGCCCCACTCCCAGACCATTATTTGGGTGCGCTCTACGCTAACCAATCAGATTAAGGAACTGAGGCCCTCTTCCAGGGCATGCTGGGAGCTGGAAGGTCAGAGGGCAAAGCTCACCAAAACCTGTTAGGGACCCGATCCCATTCGGCTAGCTTTACAGAGGAGCATTTTACGAACATGCGCGTTCGGGGCTCGTAGCGCTGGGCCAGTAATACTCGGCCAGGCTTTGCCTACGGCAGATCCACGAGAAAAAATGACCAGACATCCCTGCTGCTAAACATCCACACCATGCGCGTTCTGCACACACAACATAGATTTCTCTCCTGTCCCAGGAGGCTGTCTGAAGACGCAGCTTTTGTTCTGGGAAGTGTCCATTAACCCCCGCCCCCCGCACACACACCACACACAAATACATACACGCACACACACACAAATACATACACGCACACACACAAATACATACACACGCACACGCAGACACATGCAGGCACCGTCTCCTGAGACGCTCATTAAACGTCGCTTTTATTACAACAGCCTTGAATGCACTGCCAACCACAAACACGCAGACACGCACACACACGCACACACGCACACATATATATATATACCGTATATAGTACGCTCGTCAGTTGATATGGCTGCTTCGGCTTTTTGAGGTATTCACCGAGGGTTAGGGTAACATCAGACAGTAGACAGTCCCTTTTTCACATGTTTGGGGCAGGACCGTGACCCAGGAAGGTTGAAGCCCCCCCTGCATGCACTGCATGACCCAGGTCCCGGGAGTCGGCCCCCCATCCCTCGCTCCCGGAAACGGCCGGTTCCAGTCCAGGTTTACCAATTTCCAGCGATCTACACAATTCTCCGGTCCTGAGCTACGTTTCCCTTCTACATCCCATTCCGGACACAGCAGTCCATTCCCCATAACCCCGCACGGTGCGGCGCCACGTAATCTGTATAAACTAAACCTACCCAAGAATGAAGAGCCGGAGCGGATGGATGGAGGCTCCCGACGTCACACGACTTTTCCCAACTCCCAAACATTGTAACGTAATCCACGCAAGGGAAGAGCGCGGCCAGAAGACCACAGAAGAACGGACACTAAACGGGTTGCCAGGAACCAGCCCGTTATATATATAAATAAATAAAAATATATAATAAAACATATAAATACAATAATTATAAAATAAATATATAAATAAATATAAAATATATAAATAAACACAATTCTTTTCTTTCCTGCGCAGAAGTCACTTTGATCATCACGCAGGCGTTCTAATATAAATAGCCCATTATAAATAGGTTTGCGGACGCGGTGATTTTATTACGCCGACGCGCGGTGACTCCGGCCTCTGCCGAGAGGAAACTTTTATTTATTTATATCGGGTGACAGAAGAACATTCAAAGCGTGTGGGCCGAGCCGATCGCTACGCAAAAAAAAACAATAGAAAACATTTTGCATCTTAAGTATCGAGGAACTGATACGGATTTGATTCTTTTCGTTACGTTGTAGCAACAATGAAACCTTTCGGGGGAAGAGTTACAGAGGGGGGTAAACGGCATACTTATTACGCTTTAAAGCGCAGCAATAATTTCAAAGCAAAAATATGGGAAAAAAAGGCTTAAAAACAGCAATAAAAATAATAAATAAATTATTATTGGTGCAGAATATAATGGTGATATATAAAACAAATAATAACTGTAATAAAAACATATGTTATATTATACAATTATTATTATGCAAGACTGCTGGGGCTACATAAATAAAAGATAATAATTATTATTGTTATATTTTTATCATTATTATTGTTGATATTATTATTAATATTATTGTTGATATTATTATGGGAAGACTCACTTTTTGGGGGGTCCCTGTCAGCTTTCTTAAAGCTTTTCTATCACATCACAAGAGGCGTATAAAAGGAGAGGGCCGGCCGGCAATCTGAACCGGCCTGGGTCGCAGCGTGATGCACGGACACAATAATGCAGTCATACGTATGACATCATGCACGGACGTGCCGGGTGCCAGATCACGAATGAATGCCGCCTCCGTGTTTTTACGAGTTGCTAGCACAGAAGATAAGCTTTTCCCTCCGGCCTCACCTTTTATGATTTACTATGCCCGGAGTTTTAGTGACGGGGAAGCGGCCATGTGGGCCAAGTGCTGAAAAGAATGCGGCTCCGGCTGAGTCCCTCTGAACCCTGCACCTTTCTGTAGACCGAAGGTCGTACATACGGGAAGCCAAACATTACAGCAATCTGTACACATGGGGTTTCAGTGGCTTACATGGAATGCAAGGAGCTTTTCTTTTACTGAGTGGGTGGTAGATAAACAGAACAGCCTCCCAGAAGAAGTGGTAGAAGCTCATGAAATGAGGGAATGTATGGTGAGGCACACCTGGTGACCCCACCGGGTTCCATGTTCAACCATCACGTCACCATGAACCAAAACGCAGCCAAAATCATTCAATGTAAAAGTTCACGCGTCTAGAACTTTCATGCACGTAGCAGAGGGGAACGGACGAGAAGGAAGATGGGAAACTACGCCACAAGCTTAACTCACGCCAGAGAGCTTAGTGAATGACAGGTGACGTTGTGGTCTGGCTCAACATCGACCAGCTTACATAGGACTGTAGAACAGAATTTAGAGAGCTTCTAATTTCAGAGGTTTTTGGCCGCTGTATTTACTAATAAAATGATTGCACTTTCTATCCTATCCAAGAAGATGTCGAGTACATACTCCCGGGTGACAGGTCTCGTCGGGTGCAGACATTAGAAACTTGAGTCATGGCAAAATGTAGCTCCTAACCCGATGATGTCACGGCTGCATGAAAAACATTCCATCATCTGCAGATGATTCACACCTTAAAAAAAATGAACTCTCTGACACCAACGAACAGTCTGCAGGCCACCTTGGCACACAGAACCTGCCGGCAGATCGGCCCCATTGGCCCCATTGGCCCCCCCGGCTAGCCTGCCCATTCTTCCTGCAGTCAACTCTTCATCAGTTGTTGGTCTCGTCTTAGATTCAGGATCCATATGCCTATCCCATGTGTGTTTAAATCCCCCACTGTATGACCCTCCACCACTTCCGCAGGGTGACTGTTCCACCTATCCACCGCACCGTTAGCAGTCCATAAAGCACGACAGTTAACTATTTAGGTCAAAAAGTCAAACAAGGGAATGCTGTCAACAGAGATAAGAGACGATTACAGAACGGAGTCCAGCTGCTCTGCCCAGCGAAGAGGTGGGGCCGGTATCCGATACGAAGGCCGGGGCAATTAAATACGTAGGGGCAGAAACGATGAGATTGGCAGATACCTGCAGAATGTTCAGATTACCTAATAATACATAATATTTAGCACAAGTCGCACAGCGCTACGGCATATGATGGTGCGATATAAACCAGTAAGATCGCCTTTACAATGCCGGACTTCATTCCTTTCCTTTAATAACTGCAAAGCCAAATGAACCATAAATCAGCTTATGGCACCACAGAGGACAACAACGGGGCCGCAGAGCAGAGCCAGCCAATTCCTGTCCTCAGGTGTTCCACCTTTTCGCATGAATGCAAGCGTCCTCTACAAGCCATCGAAGGAGACCCTGACGCGTTGTTACGGGAAGCGACAGATGCTTCTACGCTTGTATGGACAGAGCACTCAGGAAGGTCCAAAGAGGCTACAGACAATCTCAGGTCTCCTTAGGCTTATTAAAGTCCAGGCCTGCGACTATCTGCGATGTAAGCGGACGCTTATGAATAATACATACAGCAGGGCTTAAAACACACAGCTTCTGTCTAGCATGCTTCTTAATCGTCCCCACGTGACCCTCCAGAAAGACGTCTGACGGCACAGGCTGGGAAGCGGTGCGAGGCAGAGAGGACCTGGACCAGGAACACAGCTGGTCAAAAGCGTTAATGGAGGTCACTTCGGCGTACAGCGAGGTCACTACGGCGTACAGCGAGGTCACTTGATAATTCCGATAATTAGGACAGAAACAGGTCAATAATAACCGGACATCTGTCCTGAATCCACGAACCGGTAACTTTAACTCCCATCACTTTCACACTGAGGCTGGCAGAGGGAAGAGAACATCTGTACCCCCAAGACTCACTCAGCATGCCGCAGACACCTTTCTATTTAGGCAGAAATACGTCCCCTGATATTCCAGATTCAAGATTAAAACATCACGTTATCCAATCACAGCACAGCGTCAACAAGCGTCCTCCACCCTTCCGGCTGATAAGGGTTGATGAAGTCAGTCGTCCCACGTCTATGACACGTACACCGATAACAAACTCGGTTCCCCCGCAGTAAACATCAGATGTCGCCAGGAGTCGTCATGACACGGCTCAGTCACACGTTTACCTCCCGTTACTGGAATTCCACGCATCCATCACACCTGGACGTCCATCACACCTGGACGTCCATCACACCTGGACGTCCATCACACCAACGGGTGAGATCAAGCCTACATCCTATCGGGATGAAATAAGTAACACTCCTAGTCCAACATAACTGGACAACGTTGACCCTTGTGATCACGATACAGAAAAATGGGGACTCGATCAGCAACGGACGGCCCTATCAATCGCAGATCATCAATAATAGAGCAGAAAGTCTACAGCAGTCCAGAGCTACTACTCGGTCGGCGACCAACAACATAAGCCGAGCATCTTCAGTATACCTGGCGGTTGCTCGCGCTTTACGGAGAATACATTTCTAATTTAACACTACAGGCGGAGAGCTTTCATGTTTTTTAGACCGTGCTCCTCCACTAGTCCATTGGAGAAGCGGAGACAATGCTTCAGCTCAACACTAGGCTGCTTTCTGCCACAAAAGAGATGACCTTGGCTGTCTAAATGGAGACTCGCAGGCATCACAGGGCTAGATATTTCCAGGTAAAACCAAATCCAGCACTCCCTGCAGACTGTATCCAGCAAATCCGAGTAATACTTTGCCTCTCTCTCTCGTGTGAACAGACAGCAGGGTGACCTCCCAACATTGTCTTTCAGTTTTAGTTGACTGATAAAATACCAAGTGCCAGAAGTCACTCACACCCACTATCACACTCATCACCAACAGACCTTCCTTCCCTCACTTCAGCGCTCCCCTCCCTTTCTCACTGGTTCCTCAGATCAGCCCTCCCTCTCTCGCTAGTTCCTCGGATCAGCACTCCCCTCTCTCGCTAGTTCCTCGGATCAGCGCTCCCTCTCTCGCTGTTCTCGGATCAGCGCGCCCCTCTCTCGCTAGTTCCTCGGATCAGCGCTCCCCTCTCTCGCTAGTTCCTCGGATCAGCGCTCCCCTCTCTCGCTAGTTCCTCGGATGAGCAGCCCCTATCTCACTAGTGTCTCGGTTCAGCACTCCCCTCCCTCTCTGGTTCCTCAGTTCACCCACTCGTTCATTCATTCCTCGGTTCAGCACTTCCCTCTGGTTTTCTTATTCCTTGGTTCAAAGCCCCTGTCTGTGTCTTGCTCTTTCCTCAGTTCAGAGCTCATCTCTCTCTCCTTTTTCTAACACCACCCAGATGGGCCCTTATTTTCCTTTCTGGGTTTAGCACCTTTATGTTTTTTTCTTTGTTCACAGAGTTCTCCTCTCTTGCTCTTTCTTCGTCTCAAAGCTCTCTTCCCTCTCTCTCTCTGCATAGCTCACTCTGTTTAGGCATCACTCCTCATTTTCTCTGTTCAGCTCCCCCCTTCTCAATTTGTTACTCTCTACATGGTAAACTTTCTTTTTTTATTCTTGTTGGGGCAGAGCTTCTTTTTCGCTTTTACCCTTAAATATCTCCTGGGGCATATTTCTTCCTCCATCTCAGGGCAAGGCTCCCCTCTCACTTCCTCTCCTGGGCACCCAGCTCCCCACACTCACTTCCCTTTGTATCTAGGGGAGAGATCCTTTCTCTCTTTTCCCCTCCAGAGATCCTCTCTCCTTTTATCTCAGAGGGAGAGCTCCCTTCTCTCTTTCCCCTAGAGTCTCCCTTCTCTCCCCCCTCCAGAGCTCCCTTCTGCCCCCCCAGTAGCTCCCTTCTCCTCCCCCCCCCCCAGAGCTCCCTTCTCTCTCCCCCCAGAGCTCCTCTGTCTCCCCCCCCCCCAGAGCTCCCTTCTTCCCTCCCCCCCCCAGAGCTCCCTTCTCTCTTTTTTTCCCTCAGAGCTGCATTATTCTCTCTTTTTCCCCTAAGAGCTCCCCTCTCCTGTTACCTCGGGGGAGAGCTCCTCTCTCTCTTCTAGGGACAGGGCTCTCTTCTTTATCTCTCTCCTTTTCACCTAGGGCAGAGCTCCTCTCTCTCTCTCT